>ML809544.1:7836-35768 GCA_009831015.1 Picea engelmannii | reverse complement strand
CATATGCATAATCATCTACCATAAGTAGTTGAGGCCTCAACCAATCAAAAAATACATCATTATATTTAACGATGGGGCCAGCCACATGCCGAGCCATGAGGTCACACCACCTCTTCATCCTTGGATCTTGTGGGGCCAGAATGCCCCATTATACCTGCAAGTGAAAATGAGGAACCCTCTCAACGAAGAAGGAAACTAAAATGGACCCATATCCAAACTGTTTCAGGTCCCCTTTTTTACACTTTGTCAGTTGTTTCTTCATGCTACGAAGAACTTCGTCGGACCAACTAAACACCAGGGGCTCCATGCACTCCACTGTGTACTGAAAGTGACTTTGGAGATCCATATGAGGAGATGCACTCCCCGCCATCCATCATATAGTGAATAGGATAGTCCGAAGGGGTAAATCTTGGACATCCCTAATGGAAACCTTACCTTTACATCTCTCGGCCCCTGGTTCACAGTACCAATGAACATACTCACTCATTGGAAGACCTCCACCTATGTTGCCTATCGGTGTCACATGGGATCCACGATGAGATAATCCCGTCAAAAAATAGATATCCTCGATATGTAAAGAGAGAGTGTGGGCTCCCACATGAAATAATTGTTGATCCACATCCCACATGTGGACTAAGTACTCAAGTAACCTTACTTGGGCCCTCATCCCTGGATCTTAAAGAACTTCAGTAATATACATTATCGAAGCACATTAACTATGCACGGGTCATTCCCGACGATGAAATCATTATCCTCGTGTTCCCTCTCCCTCTACTCCAACATTTTTATGGTCAAAACCTGCATTGGAACCATAAAGAGAAAGTTAACATCTTTATTTGCTTCTTTGGAAATTTTCTATTGGCTAAACGCACATGAACAATTTTTGAGTTTTGTTCGCCGCAGGTGATGTTTTACATGTAGTGTGGAACCTTCGTAGGTCAACTGAAGGCCACCTACGGAAATCTATGATTTCCGTAGGTCCCGATATGTGCCACCTACGGCGGCCCCTATGCGCACCTACCAGCCTAAAATCCAACTCAAAAAACTATTCTGAACCAATGAAAATAAAAATTAATCCATAGAAAAGCAAGAGGAAAAGAAGCTTACCTTTTTGGCGAAATTCGTTTGTTGAATGGTTGCTCATTCCTCCCACAATAGATGGTGGAAGATTGAGTTAAAATGGGGTTTTGTGGACAAGTTTTGGGTAAAATGACAATAGAATGGTAAAAAAGAGATTTCACCTATATTAATTCACTTTTTTACTTTTTATTGATATTTTATATTACTTTATTTATTTTACTCGAAACCTAAAAGGTCTAATGGTATTGTAAGTGTTTTGGTTTTTCACACATGAAGAAACTAGGAGCCTAAATGATGAAACACGGATACGTTTCTTGTTTTGTTTTTACGTTTGTCGCATGTACAAATACTTTTTAGGTTTTTCAGGAAAAACCTCGAGCTCAGTCTTTGTTCGTTCTCTTTCTCGCAAATCAATGAGAACACAACCAAGTATACTTTTGTCATCTTTTCGTACTCGACATGGTAACACGAAAAAAATGAAACTTATGGAGTATCCTTTAATCTCTTTTCACTCTCCATAAAGCAAAAAGATTGTCGATCGACCTTGTTCTTGTCACGCTCGTTAAAGTATTTGAAGAAAATGTTTGATGGGTAGTACTTTATCACTTTTTCGATCTCATTAAACTAATTTATGAAAAATAAACTGAGATATTTCTCTTTAAGTGTTTTTCAGACTCTTTAAACATGAAAAACCCCCAAGTTTTCTCTCTTTGGACTCGTTAAACAAGCATCGAAATTCTTATATGGAACCTAACCACTCCTTCTTAGGGTTCATTGAACATACTCCGAGGGACTCATCCAAAGGATGAGATTACATCAACAAGCATATGTTATCCTCCTCAAGCTTGCATAAAAATAAAGAGGTACTCACCAAAAATGGTGGGGGAAAATTTTGGAAAGAAATGTGTCTCTGTATTTTGTGTTAGTGATAGTAATAGTCGCTCTTGAACATGACACCCCATTCATCATTGAATCTGGGTTGGGAAATCCATTTGTCTCTTGTTTTACCTTCCGCAAGTTCATATCTTGTGTTGTCTTTGAGTCAATTCTGTCAAGACCATTGTCATTTCATTCATATGTTCAAGAGAATTCCAACCTTACACAAGCCTTCTATCGAGTCGGCCATCTGCAATTATCAATTCCTACCATGTTGGCCTTCCCTGTGTCAGTTTCAAATCATCTTCACACTTTGATTTAACTTAAATCAGTTACTTATTTTGTGTCATTGATGGGGGCTACATCAAGGCCCTCCTGTGACGAGTCTATTCCTGTCAACTTCAACTTATTATCCAGGAACAAAAATTAGAAATCAATTAGTACCTTAGAACCTGCATGCCTCAATGGAAGTTTTCTTCACTTTTGACAGTGGGTTTACATCATTGACCCCTAATTGAGAGATTCTATCAAGTGCTCGACTTCAGCTCATTTATTCACATTCATTGGATTGTACTAAGGTACCTTGAGATTCATTGACATCAATGATGATTTCCCTCACACTTGTTAATGGTTTTCATCAATGGTTGGTAATCAAGTGGTTTATACTATGTTCGACTTCAACACCCATAATCACATGGTTAGATTTGTACTTACAGATGATGGGATTGAAGACCCTAGATCTCATTGTTTAGATCCAGGTTGTGATGGAATGTTTATGATTTGTATTGACACATAGATCCACTTTGTATGTCTCATGGCTATGTCAGAATCTAAGTTTTATACAAGCATAGATCCACAGTGTATTCCTAGAGGCTATGTAAAATTTTGGTGGCATGGATCCACGGTGTATGATTAGTGGCCATGACTGACATTTATGATTTAAATCACTTGTAGTCTAAGCATGGGACTGCCTACCTTAGAAATGGTATAGTGTTGCGCAGATGCTTGGTTGTTTGCAGGTTTTCGATTGGTGTGCTCCTTGTTTCCAACACACACACATTTTCTACAAAGTATTTTAGTTGTCACGAGTTCCAGCCTCATACTTTGGGGGGAATTATTTTACACATTATTTTATTCACCCTAATGATCATGAGTTCAGTATTCCAAAATAAATTTCTTCATGAGAAAAGTGACATGTTTCCTCTTCTAGAAAACTTGTTTTTAAAAGGCCGTCACAGGCCAGCCATAAGTACAGTGCAGAAATGTCTGATTTTCGCAGGCTGTCATAAAGCTAGCCTGCGATGTTTTCACAGGTTGCATTATAGCCAGGGTGCGGCAACATTTGAAGACTAATAAAATGGGTGAAATTCACAAAAGTTATAGAAGGAATATTCTAGAATATGAGGTGGCATCCATATGGTTGGGGTCCTACTCGCTTCTCTGATTTGGTGGGATCATCCTAATCTCTTTAACCATCTCTCTTTCTCCTATATAATGATGGATTTCTCATGGAAAAGGTAAAGCAAGTAATTAAGAAAGCAAGCAAGGAATTTATGAAGGAATAGGCTGAAGAATTGTGTGAGGGATTCTATCTCAATTGATGCTTGAGGTCTCCATTTTCTTATAAAGTTATTGTGGATCCTATTCAAGCAAGCTTGGAGCAAGTGTGTGTTTTGAAGCAAAGGGCCACTGAAAGGGAACTTGACAACATCAATGTTGTTTGGTTGTATCTTCCAATTTTACTTAATATAATACAGTGGCATGTTTCTTTCCCATAAAACCATTCTCATTTTATTACATGACTCCTTGATCACATGTATAAGTCTTCATTCAATATACTATTATTTCTTTCACTTTGGTTGGTTTGTGCTTCATTGCAAGATTAATAACACAAGAGCACTGGAGAGGAGCAGGGACAACAAAGACATAAGGAAGCGATATTAAAATGTATGTCTTTCATCTCTTATCTGATAGTAAATCCAATGATTAAGCTTAGGGAAAGCACCATGTCCTGTCTTGTTTTGTTCTAGATCTAGGTGGATCTAGGGAGATCAGTTTCTATCCACATTCACCGATTTATCCAACAACAATCACTATGAATAATATCCCACTATCATCACTACATCTCTTCCATGGTATGCCAACAGAAGATCCTGATTCATTTTTGTTTGAATTTGATATATTGTGTAGAAGTTACAATTACACTGATCGTGCACAAAAATTAAAACTCTTTCCAACTACACTTAAAGACACGGCATTAAGATGGTTTATGAGTATAGGAGAGCATACTATATTGTATTGGGATGGTATGAAAGAAACTTTCCTCCAGAAACACTAGGATTACTGCAGACCTAGAGATGCTAGGAATGGTATATTTAAAATGCAACAGTCTAAGGAGGAGAGTCTAGAAGATTTTTCTAGAAAGGTTCCTATACAATTATCAAAAGACAAAACAATTCACCTTAGACACAGCCACAGTTAGGACCATATTATTGAAGGGTATAAAGGATGACTGTATTGAGGTATTGAACCTTATGAGTTCTGGGGATGTATACCAAAATCCATTCGTAGACATTCTAGAATATTGTAAAAGGTACTCCCGCAGCCAATCCAAAACAAGGAAAATTTTAAGGGATCCTATAAGAAGAACTACTAAACCTACTCCAAAAGGTGTTGTAAGGATATAATTAGGGAATTTGCTAGAAAAAATTAAAACGGACATCCTAAACACAATCAACACCCAGTTAGATACCATGAAAATCAAAAGGAAAGAAGAAGAAGAAAATGCTACTTTAGCAATTTTTCGTCCTCGGTGTAGGAAAAGGCATTCTGAAAAGGAATGTCTTATTAATGTCATTGAAATTTGTGGGGTCTGTAAATAGGACCACCTACCGAATATTTCCCTTCCTTACCTAGACTACAAGCCATTTTTAAGGGAGAAGGGGAACCTCAAGAAACACCATATACTCCTAAGAGAGTATGGAGGCAACAAAATCCTAATATGTTTTTAGACCCTACCACACAATACTCACAACAACAATGAATTCCTCCAATGACTTAATCTCAATGGAAACATCAGCAACCACAATTCCAACCTTGACAATAAGGATGGAGGGGCCTACATATGGGAACGTCCCTTTTCAGCCACCAACTTTTCCTGCTTACCCAAAATATCCTTCCAATATATCTCAGTTGTTACTTGGATTTAGTCCACCTTATTTACCTCCACCTTCTCAGCTACAACAACAACTTACATTTCCTTTGAATCCAAACTAGCAACAACATATTCAAGTTTCACCTAATCCAAACCCCATTCGGCCTACCCCTATTCCTGCACAACCCATCCCTAATCGAACAATAGATTTGCACAACCTGTACAGAATCTCAAAGTATAGACTTTCCCAACTTATGTGATAACTCCTACTTCACTGAATGAAATTCAATTAAGATCTGGGAAGGTCTTAAATAAACCAAATTCTACAATGGTTATCTAAGAAGAACAACAAATAGATAACCAACCAGATGAAGAAGAAGATACCCCTGTACAAGCAGAAATTCCTCCACACATTCCTCATCCATCAGAAATACCTCAAAAAAATAATCCTCCACCTTATCCAAAAAGGTTATTTGTGAAGAAACCTAAGGTCCCTCTAGGACATGATTTAGAAGTTGAACTAAGGAATATATGTGTAAATATTCCCCTACTTCACGCCATCAAAGACATTCCTATATATTCCAATATTGTAAGGGATATTTGCATTAAAAATCATGGGAGGAAGAGGAAGGAGCCTCCTATTATACATGTGGTTGGACAACTCTCAGAATTTATATTAGAAATCCCATCTAAATATAATGATCGAGGAAATGTAGTGGTGACTATAGAAATTAATGGTATTACTTTGTCAAATACACTTATTGATATAGGAGTAGCAATAAATGTTATGACCATTGACACCATGTGAACACTGCAACTAAATCACTTAAGGCCAACATAGACCCTATTGGAATTAGCAAACAAATCAGTAATCAGCCCAGTAGGAAGTCTAAATGATGTAACAGTCACCTTAGCCTCCTGGTAGTATCATGTGGACTTCTTGGTAATTCATCCAAAATCCTCAAAACCTAGACATCCAGTTGTGCTTGTTTGACCTTGGTTGGCCACTGTTGATGCATTTATTAGTTGTTGGTCTAGGGAGATGACAATTTCCAATGGGACCCATAGTCAGAAACTTATTCTCTTTCCTCCTACCAAACCAACCACTGAAGTTCCTTTATGGTTGGAGAATCCCTATGGGGAGGATGATTGTGCTTAGCTCTTGTTAACACTTGAGCAAGTAAAGGGAGTTCAAGAACAAACTGAAGAACAAATTTTAAGCCTATTTTTAGCTGATACAAAATGCATTGAATATCCTCAATATTTTTCAGAATATACACATGTCTTCAGCTTTGAATTTTAGGATATCTAGCATCCCTCTACTTCTACATTATTCACCATATCATAAATAAATGAAGAGAAAGATCCAGTCATTCAGACTATTAAAATCAGTCCTGGAAAATCTCTATATATCAATTCCATCTTGGAATCATATCAACAACAAAAATTGATCCAAATGATTCAAGGACATATCGGTGATTTTGCGTGGGATTACTCTAACATGAAAGTAATTCACCTGGATAATTGTATACACCATATTTACACCAATTATTAAATTAGATCTATTAGGTAGCCCCAAAGAAGAATGAATCCATCCTTAGAAGATATAGTGAAATAACAACTCCAAAAAATCCTACATGTTAATTTTATTTACTATATTTCAGATAGCAAGTGGGTATCCCCATTAGTTATTTTCCATAAGAATAATGGAAAATGGAGGATTTGTGTGGACTTTAGAGAGCTAAACAAGGCTACCTACAGAGATTATTTTCCTTTTCCTTTCATAGACCAGGTCTTGGACACCTTGTCTCGGAAGAGGTACTTTTTTTTCTTAGATGGGTTTAGTGGTTACAACTAGATCCAGATTGCACCTGAAGATCAGAAGAAAACCACATTTACTTTCCCATGGGGTACTTATGATTATAGGGTCCTTGTTAGACACACCGACTACACTGAGAGGGGGTGGTGAATAGTGTAGGGATCGTTTTCCCAAAACTTCCTCTTCACAAAACTCATTAGTTAGAAATCACCATTTACTCATTACGTATTGTTGTCATTTATAATCAATTAAATATGAACTTATATCATAAACATATATCAGCAATATATCATCAACAAATCATCACCACAAGGAACATAAGGAACACAAGATGTATGTACAATTTTCTTTTTACTACGGACTACAATCCTTGGGTTTAACAACAACTGAATAGAGTAAGACTCTACAAGAGCACCGGCTCTATAATGCAAGACTCGTCTTACACCCTCAACACCAACTAAGATGAGGCAAAAATTGCAACACCCTGTTTCCCCTAGCTTGTAATTAATCATAAAATAGGATTTCTATGCTGAGGCATGTGGACAATATAAATGTGTTATTGTTTGAATTGCCAATAACTGAATGTGGGAGTGAAGCCTTGAAAGTAATGGCCATGATATCACTAGAGGAAGAATTTGAAAACTATACGAGAAGGTTCATTATACCAAATAACCCCAAATTTCCCTTGATGCGGATGACAACCTCCTTCAGATCCCAAGGAGAGAAAATCAGTTAATGAAGAAAGGACTAGTGGTTGAATTATCAACCACCCCCATGAATGGGAGCATCGTCTAGCTACAGAATGTCATCCTGAAGTACCACAGAGATTTTTAGAGATGATCTTCCTTCTGACAGAAGGAATGTGATGGGTCGGGAACCTTCCAAAAGAAGGAAGGTAAGATAGATACATGGGGGAACAACAGAGAGGAGACACCAGGCGAGAGCAAGAGCTCGTAAGGGAGATGCACGGAGCTCTCTATGGAATAAGGAAGAGAAGGTTGTGATCTCGATGCAGGGAGAGAATCTGATAAATATTGTTGATGCCATAATAGAAAGATATATCTGAGAGTTGTAGAGAAAATAATCCGAGCAGAAGATGAACAAAGAAGGAATCCTTGAGAACTATTAGAGTTCCCTGGTGATATCATGGCTTGGCACGGGGGTGGACAGGGTGCTAAGAATGAATGCCTCTGATCCTATGGTAGGGTGGAAGGATGAACAACCACAGTCATTTAGTTGACGATAACCTATAAAAGATAAGTGTTCTCCTACCCTGTGTAATTGAGTTGTAACCGTGTATGAATTGGTTATACGGTGAATGTTTTCAGGAACATGCATGATTGCTTAATGGATATATTGTATCCCTTCTATTTTTACTTGGTTGTATAATTAGGAAAGTAAGAAATTATATGGTTTGGACATGACTTGTTCTCATAAATGCTTGAGTTTTGTAGTGTCTTAATCTAGAGTCGTGAAATTTGAGTTCGTCGACCTTAGGTATAGTTTCATGTACTCATGTCGACCCCCTAGTCATTCTAAGTCTCTGGGAAGATGGAGTCTGTTAAGCTCAAGAGAGGTAGTGCAGATGTGCATAGGCTCTCTGTGAGGCAATCAGAGTCTGAGAACCACTTATGTTCTAGACCTTATGGAGGAGTGCAAGAGATGTGTAGAAAACCCTTCTATGTGTTGAGTCTAGGAGAAAGAGCGCAATGCTCTTAAATCCTTCATAACTGACGAAGCTCGGGAAGGATAGTGAGGTTCAAGTATTGAAATGGAATATTTTTTGTTTAGAAGATGAATGGATGAGATCCATTCGAGAGGACCCAGGGTCTGTTGCGACCGTTAGATTTGAAGAAGGGGCACCAACGTTAATGCCTCAACTCCTTATGTCTTCGCAAGATCACACATCGGGTGATTAGCATGTTGGCACGACTAGAACTTCTAAAACCTGAAGTTGTGATATGATCTAGACCGTTGGATCAAGGAAGGTCATATTCCATCGATCTGATGCAAGCAGATTACCGGAAGAGTATGTGGAAACTCAAAATTCCCTAAGAACCAAGCTTAGAAGAGATAAGCGTAAAGTTTGTTAGGATGGCCACCAAAAGTCTTCTAAGGAAGAAGAGGGTCAATTTCCCTTAGAACTGAGTAAGTTTCAGAAGCTCAGGAGGGATATCATCTTTATATTGTGAGTGAGCCTCAAAACAATGAGCTCACAGAAGAAGAATCAAAGGGTCGAGGTCAAACTCCATTGACGAAAGATCAGGAGGGAGAACACAGTGGTCATAGATCAGCTGTAGAGGAGAAGATCTGGACTGTCAAAATCCATGTCTAGACAATGAGAAGTGAGCATAGGAGGAAAACATATCTAAGCCGTCAGATCTGAAGCATGTGGACCAATAGTCATTGGATTCGGAGGAAGGTGCATGACACAAGTTATGAAATCATCAGGACTGTCCATCAAAAGGGACATGTGGTGAGTGCTCATCATTTTGCTGACTCACAACTTGAAGAAAGATGTGACTGGGAGGTCGCAAGTAACGAAATTATGATTTGTGAAAGGAATATCTTGACCATTGATCAAGAGGAGGAGTATAGACCATTGATCTTCCGCGGAGCAGATTTTGGGAAATCGGGTATCGGAAGATCATAGGTGAGGAGTCTTTCGACTTCATGAAACAAAAAGTCCCAATACAAGCAGGAACAAATTAGAACATTGGATCGCGGGAGCGTGTGGACCGTTGATCTAGAGTCAAGGTTTTAGAGAATGGGAGAATGGAGTTGAGCCATATCAGGGATTCCCGATACACGAAATCCCAAAACACCTTTTGAATTAGCACTTGGTTTTTCCATCGTCATAATTAGAGGTACCTAGCGAGAAGAGCTAGCTCCAAGAGAAAATATCATTGATCGGAACATCGGGGATCATGAGTTCGAGAAGAAAGGAGTCAGGAGTGACTTGCATGTAGAAATCCTGAAGTCATGAAATGTGACGCACCGTTTAGTTTCAACCTGTGGTCATGGGAATGGTCACATGGGTGGAAGGAGCTAATGCCTGACACTCTGGGTTTTTGCAACAGGGAGAAAGGGAATGTCGCAGGTGCTCTTAAACCTGCATCAAGAAGCTGAAAGGTTTTGTGTTTAACTATAGAATGAGACCATCAAAGTCCCAGAGAATTGTTTGGCTTCAGAATCAGATATCCTTGACCAGGAGGTCGGACTAGTTCCTTGACCTTCCAAATTAGGAACCATGAATGGAGTTTTTGTCCTTTAAGAAAATCGAACAATTTTATTCCTCATCGTGGGTGTGTTACAAAATGTTATCAAAACATGGTTACAACACTTGGCCTGCTTGGGCTCATGTATGAGTCATGTAAGGAGATATTTTTATCTTCATTTACTCCTTGAGGAGAAGGACTACAGATTGAACTTTTGATTTTGGGAATTATTGTTGAATTTTAGCAGAAGAATTTCTTTAACCCTTTGTCAAAGTGAAAACTACTCTTATGGAAGTAGGGATATGCTAATTAATGTTTATAATAAGACATGAATGTGGATAGCTGAAGGTGGTAGGGTTCTGTCAAGGAAAATTGAAGCCTGAAGGATGGATGACCTGGTGTTCGTAACACTGCTTCTAAGCATGGGCAGTTGGAACTCCATGCACTGATGATGATGGATTGTATGATGGTTAATACCTTTGTGGGATTAAAGGAATATGATAGGATCAGGTAGGATCCTTGGCAATTATAGTTACTTATTTATATTAAAATCAGAGTATATAACTCCTCATGACCAAACAAAAGTGAGATGGGTAAGACCCTATGGATGCTGAGGCAAGGAGGTTTTCTTGCTAAGACATTGTCGCATAAAGAGGAAAGTGACACTAGTTGGTTATAGCCATGAGAGAAGGAAACACCAACACAAGGTATGACTATGAGATTAGTCCTGTAAGTGACTAAAGTCTCAAACTAAAGGACACTAATGATGAAATTAAACTATCAAGTGAATGTATTAGGTAAAAAGGTGCAATAGATGCACCTACATATACACGAATGTGTATACATGATCATAAGGATTCTTGGAATATCCTTGGAAAATGATATAGAAGTCGGATATGTCCATGTGTTTGAATGACATGGAAGGGATGCAAGATGAGCTTGCATGATAAATGTTTGGTTAGGTTTGTGTGTGTTATGCTTGAGTGCATGGATTTATCGCATTGTGAAGCTTCTTGATATAAATCTTGATTTAATACCAGTTAGGTATGAATGATATTACATGTACAAGTGATGCACATGTATGATGTAAGAATATAGGCACACTAAAGGCACGAGGTGGTTGCCTAAATGAGGGAAATATAAAGAAAGAATCGCTCTTGTCCAGATCAAACAAATACTATGGATGCATGGTTGACCCCATTCTAAAGAGTCATAAAAGTTCTACTCCAAGTAATATCTTGAGGGGAGGGTATTCCCTTTTCTTAGGGAATACTAATATGATTAGATAGAAGGGTAAATGAGAAAAGATGCTATGTTGTCATAATAAGAGGCAAATGATTATGCCTTTGGGAATCACATGAGAAGGATTGTGAACAATCCTAAGTTGATTGATCTTAAAAGTAAATATGTATGTGGGCTATGAAATATACCTATGATAGCTACATGCAGGTTTAGGATTATGAATATGGTTAAATACATCATGGATGTAAGTTAACAAACCAGAATACATAATTAGGTACATGACAAAGATGCATTTTTATATTCCTTAAGGAATGTTTGGTAAATAGATAAAACCTAACTCAAGGTTGAGTCTAGCACAGATAGTGATGGATATGCAATAAAGAAGTTTCATACTGAAGGAGTTCCCTGTGGAGGAACTGTGTGAAGACTCTATCGGGAAAACAAAGTCACAACCTTAATGACTGCTGAGAATTAAGCAGTAATCCACAAGCTTATATGAATACATATATATATGTATATACCAGAATCCTGGATTACATTTTGAAAAACATCACGTAATGAGTAGAAGACTAATAAATGAATATTAACCATCCCAATGACTGAATGGTAATGTGTTGAATGCACAGGTTCATGATCCATTATGAACAAAAAAAATTCTATTAAAGCATGATGTTGTATTCCAAAAAAAGGGTTAGGGTGAGGCCTAACCAAGGCTTCTCATGAAAAGAGCAGAAAGATCACATTAAAAAGTAGATTTCATAAGTAAAGGGGGATAAAAGGAGGAACACTTCCTCACCCTAAGAACCCTAAATTATCTAACAGAACCGTAGGATTAAAGGAGCAATTGTGGAAACTGATATAGTTGGTAAAAGGCAAGTAAACTCCCTAAATATGATTAAATGAATAAATGAGTACGTTTAACTTATTAGTCTTGGTTGAAGCCATGATTAAGAAAAGATAGTGAGGCCTTAGAGATAACTCAACTGGGATGAAAAGTCCCAGGTGGTGTAGGAAGAGTTGGAAGAAGGGGATAGTCCTCAACTCTTCCTCGTTGAGTATTATGTTTTCTCTTGGATGAGAAAACTGATTTACTAATAAAAGTAAATGTTTTGACACCATAGTGATAAGGATTGTATTGTTGAAGATACAATCAAAATCTGTTTGTGTTGCACTTTTGGGAACATTTGAGGATAATGTGATGAGGTGCATGAAGATATTCTAGGACATTTTGAATATGTTTTATGAATTAGAATGTTATGATACATGCATTTGGTTTAATATTACAACTAATGTAATGGTGACTATGATGATGCATGCTATGTATAGAAAGGAATTTGAGCTATCAAGGAAGATAGTTTCCAATGATGGGCAACCTCAAGCAGAGGGTGACCATGGGAAGGCTACAGTCAAAAGATTGTTGACAAGACTGTGAAAATCTTGCTAAAGCACTGTTGATGGGGTAATATCAGAGGGGGTGTTAGCAGCCATAACCGATATAAAAATGTTCATGCCTATGTGGCACAAGGTATTAAGGAATTGGGTAAGAATCCCTTCTGAAATGTTTTATGGTCTTAATGTTATGTATGAAACGTTGAAAGGTAGTTGTATGCCTTGGATACCCAAGTAGGGTATTTTTCAGGAAGGAGAACCTGAATGATGGAGGCGTGAACCTCCGGTAGTAAAGACTGATTGCATGTTGATCCAAATTGCAAGGAATGGTATTTCCTTTTGAGAAAGTGAATTTGATTGTCAGTATGCACAATTCTGAAATTGTTGTGATGACGTTGTAAAGGTGCAATAAAAATGTATGTACATGAGAACTAATAATTTGTATAGCTGAGGAATGATTGCAGGAAGAAAGAGTCTTGGATATGGCAATGTTGTAATCCCATAAGGAAGATCGATTTCCTGTTGAGATAAAATGTTATGGGGAATAAATGCCCATGCTTGTGAATCTGGTTATGTACGGGACATATATGAAAATAAACGAAGAGATTGGAAAATCTGTGGGTGACAGATTTGCAATAAAATTCTAAAAGTTAGAATTATAATGATATCTCATGAATTTTGTATACCTGTGATACAAGTGAGAAGAAAAGATATATCCAAAAAGGACAGATGAAGTTTGTCAAAGCTAAAGATGATGAAAAATGGCTATTGTTGAGCCATGAGAACCCCGTGATAAGTCATGATCACCTGAAATACATTTTGTTGAGGTAACACAAGCCGGAGGGATGCCTCGGCAAAGCAAGTCTGAGGGATGCCTCAACTGTAATACTCGATAGAGTGTATGAAATTATTTTTGTGAGAGAAAACCTTGGCAAGGAAAGATGGATCACCCAAGGGATTGTATAGCAGTGAAGGGAATGCCTAAGCCTGGGCTTGGAGGGTGAGTGACCGCAAGGAAGAGGAGACCTTAATAGTTATTGTAAACTATTGGGGTCATGCACATAGTGGGTAGTTTTTCCTATGCGAGAAAACCTTGGTAAGGCAAGATGAATCACCCGAGGGACTATATAAAAGAGAAGGGGATGCCTGAGCCTGATCCTAGAGGGTGAGTGACTGCAAGGAAGATGAAACCTCGATAGTTATTGTAAACTATTGAATTGGGATCATGCACCCAATGGGTATGTCAAGGAAAAACAATGAGCTTGGATAAAAAAACAACCATGTGGATATAAATACACCAACTGTGCAGATAATTATTGTGTTAAGATTATGAAAATTTTCCTAGAAATTTTTATGAAATGTTTTTGCATGAGACTATGCTTAACATGCTGATTGTCCAAGAATTACTGAAGGTAGGTGACCAAGATTAAAGGTATGAAACAGGACTTGACCGAGAGAGAAAAATCAAGATTTCTGAAATAGCTGAATGGGAAAGGCGTGACAGGTATTTTTGAGAAAGAACACCGAGGACGGTGTTCCTTTAAGGGGGGCGGGGGGGAATTGTAACACCATGTTTCCCCCAGCTTGTAATTAATCATAAAATAGGATTTCTATGATGAGGCATGTGGACAATATAAATGTATTATTGTTTGAATTGTCAATAACTGACTGTGGGGGTGAAGCCTTGAAAGTATTGGCCATGATATCACTAGAGAAAGAATGTGAAAACTATACAAGAGGGTTCATTATAACAAATAAACCCAAATTTCCCTCGATGAGGATGACAACCTCCTTCGGATCCCAAGGAGAGAAAATTAGTTAATGAAGAAAGGACCAGTGGTTGAATTATCAACCACCCCCATGAATGGGAGCATGGTCTAGCTGCAGAATGTTATCCCAAAGTACCACAGAGATCTGTAGACCTGAGCTTCCTTCTGACAGAAGGAACATGATGGGTCAGGAACCTTCTAAAATAAGGAAGGTAACATATATACACAGGGGGAAAACACAGAGGAGACAGTAGGCGAGAGTGTGAGCTCGTAAGGGAGATGAATGGGGCTCTCTAGGGAACAAGGAAGAGAAAGCTGCAAGATTGATGTGGAGAGAGCATCTGATAAATATCGTCGAGGCCATAACAGAGAGATATATCTAAGAGTTACAGAGAATGGAATCTGAGTAGAAGCTGAACAAAGAAGGAATCCTTGAGAACTATGAGAGTTCCCTAGTGATATCATGGCTTGGCATGGGGGTGGCCAGAGTGCTAAGAGTGAATGCCTCTGAGCCTATGGTAGGGTGGAAGGATGAACACCCAAATTTAGTTAGTCGGCGGCAACTTGTAAAAGATAAGTATTCTCCTACCCTGTGTAATTGAGTTGTAATCATGTATGAATTGGTTATACGGTGAATGTTTTCAGGAGCATTCATGATTTCTTAATGGATATATTGTATCCCTTCTATTTCTTCTTGGTTGTATAATTAGGCAAGTAAGAAATTATATGGTTCGAACATGACTTGTTCTCATAAATGCTTTAGTTTTGTAGTGTCTTAGGCTAGAGTCGTGAACTATGAGTTCGACGATATTAGGTATAGTTTCATATATGCATGTCGACCCCCTAGTCATTCTGAGTCTCTGGGAGGATAGAGTCTGTTAAGCTCGGGAGTGGTAGTGCAGATGTGCACAAGCTCTCCATGAGGCAAGCAGAGTCTGAGAACCACTTATGTTCTAGACCTTATGGAGGAGTGCAAGAGGTGTGCAGAAAACCCTTCTATGTGTTGACTCTAGAAGAAAGAGTGCAATGCTCTTAAATCGTTCATAACTGACGAAGCTCAGGAAGGATAGTGAGGTTCAAGTATCGAAAGGGAGTATCTTTTCATTTAGAAAATGAATGGATGAGTCATGTTTAGGAGGACCCTATTACACATCAAAGTTACCCACTTCAATGATGACCTATTGTCATCATTACAAGTGTCACAAGTGTCACTTTTTATCTATAAGTGTCGCAAGTGTCGCAAACATCATACAGTCATCTTGTCCATGTCGTGTCTCGAATGGCATCACAAGGACACTTCAAAGACACCCTCAAATATTGGTTTAAGAAGGAGAAATCATTTGATGAAGAGTACAAATATTTTACCATGGAAAAAAACACTCAAAATTCATTTTTGAAGGCCAACGCTCCCCTACCCAATATTAGGGAGTGCCAGCGCTCCCTACCCTTCTTTGGGGGAGTGTTCTAGCACTTTGTGCACCTTCTAAGGGAGCGTTGGGATTTTTTAAGGAAATTTTGGGTAGCACTCCCCTACGCATAGTCAAGGAGTGCCATCTCTCCCTACCCTTCTTTGGGGGAGCGTTGCAACACTCTGTGCCCCATTCTAAGGGAGAGTTGGGTTGTTTGAGGAAATCTTGGATTGTTGAGGAAAATCAGGGAAAAATCCCCCTCATCTCTGGATTTGGTTGGATTCGAATCTGAGGTCAAGGCTGGATCTTAGGGAAGATCCACAACTGATGGAGAAGGATCCTCAACCTATTCCAATAATATCTAAGGTGGTTGGGTCTCTCCAAGCTTATATAAGGAGGCATTCTCATGGTGAAATAGATGGAGAAATAGAGAGATACCTAACTTATGAACCCATAACGAAGGAGAGGACATTGAAGGCATCAAACTTATGATCTCATAAGGGAGATAATCAGTGAAGCATAGTCATTTGATTGTGGATTATTTGAGCAAGGGGTTGGACAAGGAGAGCTAGAAGAGGTTGCTACAACTTCATCAAAGGTCTGTAAGTATTGTTGTCTAGTTCTCATTAATACATGTGCTTGGCCTATTTGTTTCAAGGTTGTGTATGCCTACATGAACTTGTCTTTGATAGATAGATAGATCTAGTTTCAAAATAATCATAGTAGAATATGAAGTTGTTTTGTCTTTGTTGTTATTGGATTACAGGACTTGTTGAAGAGCTTGGGGATCAAGGCTCAACTTGGACTGGGCAAGTAAAAACATCGTAAAAAGGTACATATTCTTTATTTTATATATTTGATTGACTTAGCTAGGTTTAAAAGGATGTCAGTGACCAACATTAGTACCTTTCTGTCTTGGTCTTAGGAGTCTAGAGCCCAAGAGAGGATTCACTTGTCCACGGGGGGATTTCCCTGTAACAAAAATTGGTGACTCCAATGGGGAGAAAGATTTTAGTTTTGGTTTCCTTCGTTGGTCTTGTTTTTTTCCTTTGATCACCTTTAAATCTTATTCATGTTGTGTTTATAATTCTTAGATGTGTTGTTGGTTCTTGGATTCCACTTATACACACACAATTTCTGGATTTTCTTGAGCTTTTTCTATTTCTGGGAAATTTTTTGAGTTTTGAGAGGCCATCACTCCCCTGCCTATACCACCAGAGTGTTGGCACTCCCTTGTAGGCTCCCACAAAGATTTGAAACACTCTGGTTCCCTTGACACCAAAGCGCTACTCTTTTTCTGCTAAAAAATCTTTTGGGAGTTGATCTCTGAGTTCAATTTTGCGTTGTTTTCGTCTGATTGGGATTAATTCCATCTCAATGTGTCCCTATTTTAGCTAGAAACCTATTTATTTCTGAGAATTGATTATATTTGTTTTGGATTTTTGACATTTTTTCCTTATTTTGAGTCACTCTTCTTCTTTGAGATTTGGAGTCGATCTACTGCTTTCTCATTCATTTGATTGTATGAAAGATGTTGTAAAAGAATTCAAGGATCTATGCTCGGTTCCATTTGATATTTGAGGTCATTTTCCCAAGCAATTCCTAGTTTTTCTTCATCCATTAACCTTCTCCTACCTTCACTAGCAATTTCACCAATTTTCATGCATTCTAGGTGAGTTTTTTGCAATTTTTTTCTCTTTTTATGAGTTCCTGGGAGGACTAGCACCCCCCCTAGACCTTACCAGAGCACCAGAAATCCCCTAAAGTGTTTTAGGGAGCGTTGCAAAACTCTATACCCTTGTTTTAGAGAGCGCTAGTCTCTTTTTTTAGAGTTTTAGCCTTCTTCTGCTCAGTCTTTTGCAGCCTGTTTTGCAGATATCTTTACCCAGAGTCTGTGGTTGGTTTGTGAAGTTGTTTGGATTTGTTTTTGATGGTTTTTTATGCTTATCACTCCCTATTTTATTTATTGGAGCTTGAAACCTTTTTTCAGAAATGTGAAATTGCCTTTTCTAGCTGCTTTTTTGACAAGACAGTTTTGAGTGATTTCTCTTTCTCCCTATCATTTCTTGGATTCTTCTCTGCATTTTATTATATTCCTTGAATGATTTATTGGTTGTAGAATCCTTGATTGTATTCTTGCTTGTTAGAAAAATTTTCTACTTGTTTTATTTCATACCTCACTGCCTTGAGTGCATGCTTTTTCTGTAGCCCTTTTGCTTAGTGTATTTTGCATCTGCATGGGACTCTTTCTCTTGATTAAAAGTAGTGGAGCATTGAAGGTTTTGTATTTAATTTCTATATACTTCATAATCAAACAAATAATATAAATGAATTTTTTCTTTTGGCTAGTGAAACTAGCTTGCATTTGAAGTAGCGGAATTGCATTGTTTTTGGCTTTTTTGGGACATTGTGCATCTGTAATGATGAATGTTTTCTCCTTCTCGTAGCATAGCTTTCATCGAAATGAAAAGATTTCATATTCATATCTTTGCATAAGTTTAGAGTCGTTTAAAACACCATATTTTCCATGCCATTTTCCTTTTGAGTAATAACAGCCTTAAAAATAAAGCGCTAAACTAAAATTTGATTAAACATTTTTATATTTTCTGGTAGCAAACCTACATCAAATTAGTTGTAGGGATTTGGAATAGGTGTGAAAGATAACTTTCCAAATCTGCAAACAAACATAGAATATTTTTTTAGGGAGAGGTGAAATCCAATTGCTACATTTTGTCCTGGGAATCCCTTCTCACACAAGGGTACCTGAGGTCGTATTAAGACTGGCAGAGTTACTCACCCTGCTTTGTTGGTCTTGGTGTAGAGATTGTGTGTATTATGGGGGTCTCTTGAAGGTATACCCACAATGATGAGGGGAATCCTTTCAAGTTAATTTCAGGCTAGATACCCTACCCTTTCCCTAGGCATCACCATTGTAATTGGTAACCATAGTGGCCTATCTCTTTAGGGTCTTTACACAAGATGACTGTGGAGGGGAAAGTCTTCACGGTACCTGGAATCGACATTGGTCAAACTCACTCGGGCTCCTTGGAGGGTATACCCACGATTATGTGTGGGAGCTTGCACCAAGGCGTAAGTCTGTTAAGTAGGTTGTCAATGTAAAATTTCCACCCGCTCTATCTCAGACCCTTCTTACTTTCTTCCCTCGACGTTGGATTTCATCACCAACTAGTGTGCTCATTGTGAGAAGGTTTTGTTTGCTTGTTTTCTTACTAGATTTTTAGCGTTTTTTGTTTGTTATTCCTAGCAGAATCTAGGTTGGATCTTTATTTTTTATGGCGTCAGTTCCTGAAATGACCAATGAAGGAACCCCTTTTCCAGGGGAAACCTTTTTTTTTCCTTCTTACGAAAACGTTGGTCCTCCTTACATCGCTACTTTGATCCTTCTAGATCTCACAATTGGGTTACTAATATGGTTGCTTTCCACTCCAGTGACCTCAAATGCAGGTGCTTCAGATGTAAGCACACCACCCACACCTCAACCTCATGTTGACCTTTATCCTTCTTCGCCCGTCAGGTATCCTTCCATTTCTCCTTCTTTGCCTAGTGAAAGCTCTAAAGCGAGTAGCCAGGTTGATAAGAAGAAGAAGAAACGAAAAGAGAAGAAGAATAACCAAAAAGGGACCAAGCCTCCAACTAAATTAGATGTTGGATCCAAGCAACCAGCTACTGTTGATCATACTAGGAGTGTTGATGAGGTCGACAAGATTAAAACAAAGAATTTGAAACCCAAATTACCTTGCAGTCTTTGTAAGGGTGACCACTTTTTGAGGGATTTCCTTGGTCTTCCCAAGGTCTTAGAAATGTGTTCCTCCACATCATCGGCCTCTGCTAGACATGCTAGTGATGCCCCATCAACTAGTGATGTTAAGGTTGGTAAGAAGAATACAACTGTCAAATTTCCTTGTATGTTACGCGAAGGTGATCATTATTCTCATCTTTGTCCTCGTATGGACGAGGCTTCTTCTCTTTTGGAAAATCTTCAACTTCCAATTGATTATCAAAATATTTCCCCCAACCCATCGTTAGTTGATGGAATGGTCAATCTGGTTCCATCCTTGGTCAGTCCAGTTGATCAGGTAGTCAATCTAGTTTCCTCCTTGGTTGAACCACTAACCAAAGTAGTTGATCCAATTCCGTCATCGATCAGCCCCACTTTTCATCTAAAAATTGAAACCCAAGTGACTGATCCAGTCCCATCATTGGTCAGTCCCACCCTTCATCTGAATAGTGCCAATGTGGTCAATCCCACTCCTCCTCTGATGAGTGCCAAAGTGATTTCTCTGGTCCCTTCATCGGTTAGTCTGGTTGATCATGTCGTCAATTTGGTCATGTCCTTAGTTAAACCAGTTGATAAAGTGGTTGATCTGATCCCATCTTTGGTCGATATTGCTCTCCCATTAGATAGTTCAACCCAAGTGGTCGATCTGTTTTCAATTGTTGACCCCATTCTCCCCTTGGAGAATGAAACCCAAGTGATCTATTTGATTTCATTATCAATCGATCCTACTCTCCCTCTAGAGAGTGAACCCGATACTGCCCACGTTTTTCTCGTTGATATAGAATCTACCGTGTTGGGGGGCATTTCTCCTTCTCCCGTGAAACCCCCTCCAAGTAATGAGTCCATCCTTTTTTATTGGGGTGTGTTTCCTAGACCTCGTATTCCCTCTCACATTCCTTTCAAGATTACAGTACAGGTTTGTGGTCAGTACGTTCCTCAGACATTGATAGATGAAGATTCGTTCGTTAGTATTTTTTCCTCTATTGCTTGGCAAGCTTTAGGTTATCCTCAGCTTGTGTCGGTTACCTAGACTCTTTTCTCTTTTAACAGAAGAACCATTTTCCTATAACTTTGGGAAGGAAAACTTTCTTTATTGATGTTATGGTAGTCAAGGGCCCCTTGGATTTCGCTTTACTCCTTGGGTGGGATTATTTCTATGCCATGAAATATATTGTGTCCACTCTCTTTGATGTGATATATTTCCCTCATGATGGAAGAATGGTGATTATTGATAAAATTTCATTCATTGTCCCTTACTTGACCATCAACCTAATGACCTCCCTAAACGGGTCTTATATGCGGTCAGTATCACCCCTGCCACAAGTCAATTATGTGGCATTGTCTCCCATGATTTCAACTCTCGATGACTTAGATCCAGTAGTTGACATGGTGATCTCTTCGGTAGGGATATTGGAGCCTGATCTCTTTACCCCTGTCACAGACCTGGACATGTGTTCCTTCCAGAGTGATTTTTTTCCATGCAGTGAAGATCTCTTAGAATCCATGACCGAGTTTTGTCCCTTGACATTATTTCCATCAAGAGAATTATCCTCTTGGAAACCATGATCAAGAAGAAGTCATGAGTGTAGTTTCTCTTCTTTGTGGCAAGCTCGCTAAAAACTGAAACAGACACCATGAGCATAGTTCTTTTCCTATTTCAAGATTGTTAAAAAATGAAGCAGTCACCTCTCATACCAAGTCAAGTCTTTCGTTAGGTCTCATTTTTTAACCTTCATTTCATCCACCTATACCCTTTTTCTCCATCTAGTACATAAATTGGTGACAACCTCAACGTCAGTGAATGATTTGAAGCTTGGGGGGCATGTCTCCATCCTTTGATTATCATTCTGGAGTTATGCCACTAGATTTTCAAGCTGGGGGCAAAGTACCAACCATCCATGGGTATCCCAACCTTTGGAATTTACGTTGGGAATTTACAATCATACTTTAATTTTCTTTCAAGCTTGTGTAAAAATGAAACCAATACCGATCTTAGTCTTTGTTCTTTCTCATGCTCAAAAATACATGAGAATGTAATAGATTATACTTTTATCACTTTTTCATAATCGTAAAGGTTATACGAAAAAGGAACCCCCTTAAGTCTCCTTTAAGATATTTTCAGACTCTCTAAACATGAAAATATTGTCGAGTGATCTTGCTTCCTTTCACACTCGTTAAAAGGTTTGAAAGGGCATCTTGAGAGTGGTAGTTTATCTCTTTTTTGGCCTTGCGAGACTAAAATTAAGAAAAAGGAAAACCATGGAGTCATCTTTAAGTTCTTTTCAGACTCTCTAAACATGAAAAATCATCGAGTTTACCTTCTCTGGACTAGTTTAAAAAAGCATACATTGAAGGGCCCATATGGGACCGAACCCTTACTTCTTCTAGTTCATTAAACAAAGGAAGAGGGGCTTACCGAAGGTGAGTTATATTGAGCATGTGTTATCCTTATAGATATCATTAAATCAAAAAGAGGTACTCATATATCTGGATGGGGGGGGAATTGAAGGAAGCAAGCCGAGCAGTTTTTGGGAACATTACAAGTCACTCTTACGGTCACCCTTGAACATGGAACTTTGTCTTTGCACACATTTTAATCCACTGAACCTCTGCATTGAACCAATCCTCTAAGTTTATTTACTCCTTTAGGTCACCCAATGAAAGTCACAATGTCCATTTCATCATCGTGTTTTGGTCCATGTCATGTTTCTATTATTGTGCCTCAGTGTTCAAGGGAAGTATCTACCTTGAGAGTCAGCCATCACAAATATCATGTTTCAATTCTTGTGTCAGTTCATGTTCATTTGATCTACCAATTTACATCTTTATGTCAGTTTCTTATCGTTGATGGGGGATACATCAAGTCCCTACTGCGACGAGTCTATTCCTATCGACCTCAACACATTATCTGGGAGCCAGAGTTAGAAACTAGTTACTACCTTGGGACCTCCATGCCTCAATGGCAGGCCTCCTCACTTCTGACAATGTGTTTACATCATTGACCCTTGATCGGGTGATTCCACGAATGTTTGACTTCATCTCATCTATTCAAATTCACTAGAATGTACTAGGGTACCTTGGGAATCATTGACATCAATGGTGATTTCCCTCGCACTTGTTAACGATTTACCTCATTGACCGGTAATCAAGTGGTTTATGTCATGTTCGACATCAGGACATCTATTTTCATAGTTAGATTCGTACTACATTGGGATTGGTAGGAAGACCCTGGGTTGAGTAATCACTCTAATATATACTTTACCCAGGTTGCAATAGAGTTTCTCTTGAATATTGACACATATACTGTCACATAGATCCACTTTGTATTGGTCTATGGCTATGTATTGTCATCTCGTAGATCCACTATGTATTTTTTGTGGCTATGATCAGTTCATGTCATGGAAGTATAGATCCACATTGTATATTTGGTGGCTATACTCTTTGTTAATATAATTATGGATCTGCAGTTTATTTTATGGCGACCATACCTTGCAATTCTTTATCACCCAATAATAGGTATGCATGCCTTGGGTTTGAAACATGTCATAATATTTGTTTGATGGTTGTGTGCAGCTTCTACCAGGTTCTTTGTGTCCATACCCTTGCTTGAAAAAGTCTACAAAGTACTTCAGTCATCAGTTTTCATCTTCTAACTTTACACTTTGGGGGGAAATCTGTTACACATAAAAATTACTCACTTCAATGATGACCTATTGTCATCGTTACAAGTGTTGCAAGTGTTTCTTTTTAGCCATAAGTTTCACAAGTGTCACGGACATCATACACTCATCTTGCCCATGTCGTGTCTCGAACAACATCACAAGGACACTTCAAACACACACTCAAAGACTAGTTTAAGAAGGAGAAATCATCTGATGAAGAGTACAAAGCTTTTACAATGGAAAAAAACATTCAAAAGTCATTTTTGAAGGCCAACGCTCCCCTACTCACTATTAGGGACTCCCAGCACTCCCTACCCTTCTTTGGGGGAGTGTTCCAGCACTTTGTGCACCCTTCTGGGGAAGCATTGGGATTTTTTAAGGAAATTTTGGGTAGTGCTCCCCTACCCACTATCAAGGAGTTCCAGCACTCCCTACCCTTCTTTGGGGGAGCATTGCAACACTCTATGCCCCATTCTGAGGGAGCATTGGGATGTTTGAGGAAATATTGGATTGTTGAGGAAAATTAGGGGAAAATCCCCCTCATCTCTGGAGTTGGTTGGATTCGAATCTGAGGTCAAGCCTGGATATTAGGGAAGATCCATAACTGATGGAGAAGGATCCTCAACCTATCCCAAGAATATCTAAGGTAGTTGGGTCTCTCCAAGCTTATATAAGGAGGCCTTCTCATGGTGAAAGAGATGGAGAAATAGAGAGATACCTAACTTATTATCTCATAAGGAACGAGAGGGCATTGAAGGCATCAAAATTATGATCTCATAAGGGAGATAACCATTGAATCATAGTCATTTTGACTGTGGATTATTTGAGCAAGGGGCTAGACAAGGAGAGCTACAAGAATTTGTTGCAACTTCATCAAAGTTCTGTAAGTATTGCTATCTAGTTCTCATTAATACATGTGCTTGGCATGTTTCTTTCAAGGTTGTGTATGCCTACATGAACTTGTCTTTGATAGATAGATCTGGTTTCAAGGTAATCATAGTAGAATAGGAAGTTGTTTTGTCTTTGTTGTTATTGGATTGCAAGACTTGTTGAACAGCTTGGGGATCAAGGATCAACTTGGACTGGGAAGGAAAAACATCGTAAAAAAGGTACATATTCTTCCTTTTCTCTATTTGATTGACTTAGCTAGGTTTAAAAGGATGTCAGTGACTAATGTTAGCACCTTTCTGTCTTGGTCTTAGGAGTCTATATCCCAAGAGGGGATTCACCTGTTCGCAAGGGGATTTCCCTGTAACAAACTCAAGGTCTATTGCGACCATTATATTTGAAGAAGGGGAACTGATGTTAATGCCTCGACTCATTCATTCTTCGCAAGATTGCACATTAGGTGATTAGCACATTAGCGCAACTAAAACTTCCAAAACCTAAAGTTTCGATGTAATCTGGACTGTTGGGTCAAGGAAGGTCATAGATCATTGATCTGATGCAAGCAGATTGTCGCAAGAGTATGTGGAAACTCAAAATTCCCTAAGAACCAAGCTCAGAAGAGATAAGTGCAAAGTGTGCCACGAGGGCCACTAGAAGTCTTCTAAGGAAGAAGAGGGTTGAGTTTCCTTAGAACTGAGTAAGTTTCAGAATCTCGGGGGGGATAGCGTCTTTAGAATGTGAGTGATACTCAAAACATTGAGCTCACAGAAGAATAATCAAAGGGTCGAGGTCAAACTCCATTGATGGAATCTTAGGAGGGAGAACACAGTGGTCATAGATTAGCTGCAGAGGAGAAGACCTGGACCATCAAAATCCACATCCAAACAGCAAGAAGTGAGCACAAGAGGAAAATAGACATGAGTCATCAAATATGAAGCGTGTGGACCAATAGTCGTTGGACTTGGAGGAAGGTGCATGAGACAAGTTCCAAAATCATCGAGACCATCCATTGAAAGGGACGCGTGGTGAGTTCTCAGCATTTCGCTGACTCACAATATGAAGACAGTTGTGACTCAAAGATCGCAAGTCGTGAAATTTTTATTTGAGAAAGGAGGATCTCAACCATTGAGCAAGACGAGTATAGACCGTTGATCTGTCGTGGAGCGAATTTCAAGAAATTGGGCATCAGAATATCAGAGGTGAGGATTCTTTCGACTTCATGAAACACAAAGTCTTGATACAAGAAGGAACGAATCAAACTGTTGGATCATGGGAGCATGTGGACCGTTGATTTGGCGTCGGGGTTTTAGAGATTGGGAGAATGGATGTGAGTCGTATCGGGGATTCCCAATACGTAAAATCCCGAAACACCTTTTGAATTGGCACTTGGTTTTTCCATCATCATAGTTAGAGGGACCTAGTGAGAAGAGCTAGCTCTGAGAGAAAATATCATTGATCAGAACATCGTGGATCATGAGTTCGGGAAGAAAGGAGTCAGGAGCAACTCACATGCAGAAATCCTGAAGTCGAGAAATGTGACACATCATTTAGGTTCAGTCTATGGTCATGGGAATGGTCACATGGGCGGAAGGAGCTAATGCCTAATACTCCAGATTTTCATAGCATGGTGAAAGGGAAGGTCGTGTGTGCTCTTAAACCTGCATCAAGAAGCTGAAATATTCTATGTTTGAATATAGAATGAGAACATCAATGTCCCATAGAATTGTTTGGCTTTGGAATCGGAGATCCTTGACCAGGAGGTCGGACTGGTTCCCTGACCTTCCAAATTAGGAACCATGAATGGATTTTTTTCCTTTAAGAAAATCAAAAAATTATATTCCTTTTCATGGGTGTGTTACAACAATCCTCAATAGATATCAATTTGTCAACAGTTACACGACATGTCGGTAGTGCAACACACGTATGTACATGCCCTATCGGTAGTACAACTCGTGTATGTACGTGGCCAGTCTGTACTACAGCCTGTGTATCACTTCTGAGATATTAGGTTTTTCTCTTCAAGATGAACTCAGATCCTATACAACCTTCAATAACATTCTCTTTTGTCTCCCACTATCCAATTTGACCCATAACCAGTCACAACACATCCAATATCTCCAACAACTTACTCATGTTTCTCAACCATACAATATGAATGCTACTCAATCATGTATAATAAATTAGCATATTATGGAAATCATATCAATATTGAATCATAAGAGTGTTGCTCACTCTATCAACCAACACAAACCACATCACAACAGCCATACCAAGAATGCCTTAAGAATTCACTACACAACAAGCAAGAATATCCATCAAGACAACAATGTAACCATACCAAAGTCTCAGTGGCATATCTGAACCCATAGAATGCAGATGTGAAACCTGCTTCAGTCTTCAAGAGCCTATCACCATCTCACACACAAGTCTACATGACTTCATCCATTGTATGTGCCCTGTCCTCATTCAGCTCACGTATGTACGCGCCCTGGCTCATTATAGCCCGCGTATACCTCAGAAACTAGGGTTTCTAAACTTCTAATACTTTTTCCGTCATGATCTCAGACTTTTCGAAACTTTGATGCGTCCATGAGATCCTCCATATCTCCTCTCTCTTAGAATATATCTTCAATACATGCTCAAGAGATGCACACACTAGATCCACAAAGATGCACAAGAGATCCATTTACACAACAGACCCTTGCCTCTTATTTATACTCTCCAAGTAGCTTCCTTATAATCATCTTCTAGGTCACTTAACCCACTTCTAGGTCACTTAACCCATTTCTAGGTCACTTAACCTATTTTCCTCATTTTTAGGGTTAGCCACTTTCCATAATTAGAATTTCTCCATTTATTTATCATTTAAATATTCCTCCTTGACTTTTTCACTTTTCTTTACCATTTAAATAATAATTTCTTCTTTTCAATCACTTTGACATCTTTGACCTCTTTGGGCTTCAAGCCAACATATGAGGGTCATTCACCTTCGTAGGGCCATAACTCTCAAAATATGAGGAGTTATGTGACATTCCACATACCACCGGAAATGGCATGACAAGAACTATCCATCTAGGATAGTTTCACTAAAAATTGTGTTGATCTTCATCTCATTATTCCACATATAAGCATGGGTTCTCCAACCATACTTCAAGGAAAACTCAACCGCAAAGAATATTCCCATGAGGTATTTCACCATAAGGGGGCCACTTTGGAGTTCATCCATTTGTACACCTTATCAATCATGATAACACAATAATGATTCATTTTTGCATCATATACCAATCGATCCATATTCATCATCATGTATCAATGACAACTCATTAATTCATCTTCATCTATGCACCATGTATCAAAGACAACTCATTGATCCATATTCATCAATATACTATGATACGACATGTATACCTCAAACCTTTGACTTTAGACATCATTCAATCATCCTTTGGCATCAACCAATTCCTTGACATCAATCAATCAATCATCCTTTGGCATCAATCAAACCAATCATCCTTTGACATCAATCAATCATTTGACATCAATTAATTAAACCTTTGGCATCAATGACAACATGATCCAACAATCTCCCCCTTTGGCATTGATGGCAATACCAACATTGATGTCAAC
>ML809543.1:169635-208674 GCA_009831015.1 Picea engelmannii | reverse complement strand
AAAAAAATTAAGTATATCATTTATACAACTTGACTTGATATATAATGTGGGTTCACTTTCACTTATGTTAAATCCATTTTTTCATAAAATAATTGTCTATCATGCTATACCATTCTCTTGGATCTTGTTTAAGCCTATAAAGAGTCTTTTTATAATGTGGGTTCACTTTCACTTCTGTTAAATCCCTTTTTCATAAAATAATTGGAAACAAAATTAAGTATATCATTTATACAATTTGACTTGATATATAATGTGGGTTCACTTTCACTTATGTTAAATCCATTTTTCATAAAATAATTGTATATCATGCTATACCATTCAAGACATCCTATTAAGTTGTTTCTTGAGGATGCCCTTAAGCGATAGGGGACGATGCAATGGAAAAAATTTCCCAAATAATTTTATGGCTACCGAAAATAGAGGATGCATCTTCGTCAAGTGGTCACTATGGAGGCACCTCCCCTTTCAAGATACAATATAATTTTGATATTGTTTTATTTGAAGGTCAAATAGATACAGATACTTTGGAAATATGGTTAAATCTGCTTGAAGGTTATTTCTCTATCCAAAATTTCTTCAATAGGGAAAATATCACCTTTGTGCTCCTTAAGGCTGCCCCCCATGTCAAAAATTTGTGGGAGACTTACTATGAGTGAAATTCCATAAAAGAGTTTGGAATTTTTGAGGTTGAATCCACTTGGGACTCTTTCATGGACGTTAAGGAAAAATATTACCCCATGAGAAACTATGAAAACTAGTACACAAGATGGACCACACTTCATTAGTAGAGGGACCACACTGCATTAGTAGAGGGACCAAACTAAGTCAGTAGAGGGACCAAACAGTATTGGAGTTCAAAAATAACTTGCATACCTTGCGCATGAAGCTAGGTATCAGATACTTTGAGGAGAATATGCTTCTATAACACCGTGGGGGTCTACATAGGTACAATCCAAAAATAAATGGAATTTCTAGAAACCTCCTCACCAAGAGTCGCTTATCAATATGCTTTCAAATCACGCATAAGTTTAAGCAACAAAATAAGAGAGACATCAAGTTTGTAAATATGCAACAACAAAAGTATGGTAAAGGAAACCCGAACTCATAGAAAAACCAACCTCAAGACAACCAATCCAAGACGCATGAAAATTAGGGTAATAGGAAGAGGAAGGACAATAGAAAGTGGTGTGAGTGCCATAAAATTTCCTAGCACAACACTGATGAATGTTGATCGAAATAGTCATTGGTGGTCAAGCTCAAAGAAAAAGAGTCAAACCCCAACTCAGACTATGATTCAAAATACAATAAAAAGAAACTAATCATCAATGCAGAACTCACTACTACAATATTTAACATAACAATCCAACCAGAAACACCAAAGGAGCTTGAGGATGGGGAGCGCCTATTCCATTAACAGATTTTGGTGAAGAGGACCCCATTGCATTTAATTTTTTATAGTAGAAGACAAAAGCACATAATATCATAAGAGGCTATCAAGTAGTTGGAGTTGCCAACAACACCACACCCATAGCCATAAAACATTAGGTGGCTTAGCCATGGAGGAGATCTCCGCGTCAGCCAATAGTGCCACCCGTCCTACGATACTAATCCATTCAAGGATGAGGTACTATGTGATTTTTCCCCACTTTAAGTATATGATGTTCTTTTAGGACAACCATATGTGTGGAAACATCACGCGGTTTATGAGTCTCAACCCTGTAGTGTCATTGTTATTCTGGGAGGTAATTCTATAGGGTATTAGAGGTAGTTCCGACTACTTTCATTTAATTGATATAGGAAAAAAATGCCACAGAATAATCTCTCATGCCACAAAGTTTATCCTTTTCACGATCCGATCATAAGGTCAATAGAAGGTCACTATGACCACTACATCCTTGGCCCATGAAATTTCTATCCAGCAGAAGCAAGTCGAAAATATTGTAGAGTAGAAAAAATATTTTTTTTCTTCACCTACGTCATTTCTTTTGCACTGCCAATTAAAGAAAATATATAATAGATCTCTTCATAGTTGTATTGGCCACAACCCTTTCTAGGTGTGCTTGGGGTTCCAACCATTGGCCCCCATTGATATGGCTCTTCATGATGCATCTTCATCGACAGATCCCTCCCACACTCAGACCAAGGTATATCATGCAACAATATTGATTAAATGGATCCAAACCCTCCAATAATAGTTTCATGACATCCATCAATAGGATAATGTTGAGTACAAGCATGATAACTTCTTCAAGAAGGAAAGTGGTTTACCAAGGTTCAGATTCAATAAAATCTTCCCCATCTTCCATTGGAACTTGGTGAAATTGGGACCATTTCTTCGTAAGGGGGGAGGATTGACATAGGTGAACATCAGTGGCTTCCCACCTATTCTATTAGATCAAAATACATTTTTCCAACTTGGCAGTTTTCTATAGCTTTTTCGAGTCCTAAATTTATGTGGTCGTTTTGAGGCCCTAAACAACATTTTTTGGCCTGGAAGCACCTAGTTGATAGTTAAATGCTCTAGAGTGGGCCATTTGGAATGTATAGTTCTCAACTATAAATTTTTGATGGGCTACTGAACACCCCAAACAAAGATCATATGCAAAAGTAACGTCCCTGAGGCGTTGACATATCAACTAACCACATTGAGGACCACAAACCTTTTGGTGTTTCATCTTTTCAGGTTAAGGTTTTTTACTTTTTAGGGTTTTTATCATTGATGCTTTATGTTAAAATACCTTTTTGACCTCATTTTAACCATCTTGCAAATTAGTGTATCCATCACATCTCTTCTAAGAGATAACCTGCCGCCATTCTAGTGAGTTCATTTCACAATGTATTTTACAGTTCCTGCATATTTCATTTCATTAATAGAAATCGACTATTATTGTATCATTGTGTTTCTATTGTATTTATGTGTTTCATTTTGTTCCTTCATAAATCTAGAAAAATGGTGTTTTGAAAGAAGAAATCTATGTTGAACAACCCCAAGATATGGAGTTATGGGAAATGAACATAAAGTTTACAAATTTAAAAAGACTCTTTATAGGCTTAAACAAGATCCAAGAGAATGCTATAGCATGATAGCCAATTATTTTATGAAAATGGATTTAACATAAGTGAAAGTGAACCCACATTATATATCAAGTCAAATTGTATAAATGATATACTTGATTTTTTCTCCAATTATTTTATGAAAAGGGGATTTAATAGAAGTGAAAGTGAACCAACATTATATATCAAGTCAAATGGTATAAACAATATACTAATTTTTTTTCTTATATGTATATGAATTGATATATATATATATATATATATATATATATATATATATATATATATCTCCTCAAGTAAGTTTTTAGTGGAAAAGTTCAGACAAGCTATGGTGATTGAATTTGAAATGACTAATTTGTGTTTAATGAATGGTTTTATTGGCATATAAGTGAGGCAAATCAATAATGGTATTTTTATTTTAGAAGAAAAATATGTTACAGATCTTCCAAATGGAAAATAGTAATCCCATGAGTACACCTATCGACAAAAATGAAAAGTTATCTATGGGAGATGGAGTAGAAAAGGTAGATGCTAAATCCTATAGGATTTTAGTAGGAAGTCCCGTGTATCTTAATATAACTAGACATGATATTATGCAAGAAGTTAATTTAATTTCTATATTTAGGAAAAGTCGAAGTAAGATTCATTTTGGAGCAACAAAAGCAATTTTGAGGTGTCTTTGTGGAACACAAAATTTTGGCATTTGCTATACTTCAACTAATAATTTAAGGTTTTTTGGTTATACAGATAGTGATTGGGATAGATTATTTTATGATAGAAAAATTACTTCAGGTTATGTTTTCAACCTAGGATAAGGTGTATTATCATAGTATTCAAAGACACAACCAATTGTTTCATCAGAGTATATTGTAGCGACATCACTAACATGTGAAGAAATTTGATTGAAGAGAATCTCAAAAGATTTGAAACATGAAGCAAAAGATGCCATAATTATTTATTATGATAACATGTCTACAATTTTCATAAGTAAAAATCCACTGTTTCATAGTCACATCAAACATATTGATATCAAATATCATTTCATAATATATTGTGTGGAAAAAAACACTACAAGGACAACATCTTGTAGAGGAAGTTTTTATGGAACCTCCCTGGAAATTTTATCCCTTCTTTGTTTATAGCATGGGTTGTTAGTAGAGGTCGGAAAATGAAGGTTTTTGCAAAGGTTTTTACATTGGTGTGCCTAAATTGAAAAAAACACACCGGTGTGGTCACAAACATAATGCCCTCGTGTTGAACTAATTAAACACTTGTGCATCTTACTGTCAGGCACACCATGATACAATAACATAACAATTAAGAATCACTAAACAAAATTTTATTATTACATTTCCTTCTATGCTTCCAACCACTAACAAAAGTGTTGATGCTCACACTCCTTCTATGACCACCTAATTTATAGCTCTCTATAGTGTTTCTTCCTTGGTTTGATAGCTTCACCGGTACATTTCATACTTTTTCCTCGAGTGAGAAGAGACCAAGAAATATTTTTGTTACCTCCTTATTTTCAATTTCATAGGTTTAAAATTTAAAATTGGGCTTAAATTTGGCCTTTTTTACATCTTTAAAAAAAATGCATGTTGCACTTCATGGATTTGGCTTTCCCCATACTCATCGGTGTGTCCTATGAATTTACAGGAAGCACCACTAGTGGTGTGTCTAAATTACACAACACACCACTAAAAACTAAACAACACACACTGTAATGGGAGGTGTGCATTACAAGTGCCTCTTGTCTTAGAAGATGCACTACCTATGTACTAAACCCATTGGTCCATTCTAGAGAATCAACCACACTAGTGTGTTATACATAATAACTTGCATTGTTGCATCACACATAAAACAATTAGCATAGTGGTGCCTTTCATGACCAAAGTAGCACTGTTGTGCCAAATAACGTGGAGCACCATGAAAATTGCAGTGCTTGTTTTCTAATAGAGTGTATTGGTCACGATGTGCATTATCTATTACAAGTGCAACAATTACTTTACAACATATTTTTTGAAAATATAAATTAATTTAAGTGTTTCATAAATACAAAATGGTTATATACATGTGTGTTTTATTTTTTATTTTTTTTTATCTATATATATGCCTAAAAAAAAAAATTTGCGAATCAAATATGATGACAATGAGCATGAGTTGCAATAGAAATAGAAATTTGGCACACACAACTTTGTACATGATTGGGAGGCTAGATCTTGATGCAAACCCCCACCACCTCCTAGGGTTCGCGTGACCTCCCGGTCTAGGATCATTCATAGTAGGGAGTCGTATCAGTTGTTGGGATCTTGGAAAACCCTCAAAATCATATACCACATGTATTTTTCCTCTCCCTGCACACAAATTTAAGTTCGCGAGAGTTTTATCCAGTCAATAGAGAAATCCACGTTAACTCATCCCAAGTCTGTTGGATATATCTCTTAAACAATAAGCACTCCACCACTTCGGAGCTTCAGGATTTGGGAGTTCCAACTACAACGCAATGCACTCCTCGCAAATGCAGAATGTGCGAATAGATGAACAACAAAGAGGATCCACAGTCTACAACACACATCAAGATCAACGTTGATGCTTACTCCACACTCCGGGTGATGCTTAATCCATGCTCTGGGTGATGCTTACTTTGTGCTCCGGGCTTCAGATATTTTCACAACACCACACTATAAAACCTATGGAGTGCCAAGTCTCCAAACTACGAGATTTTTTTCCATGTTTCCCTCTCAAACGATGATCTAGATCTACTACGGCCTTCATGCCTTCACGATTTCTCAAACCATAGGAATTTTCTCTTCCGTTTTCCCGGACTATCGGAATCACAAATTCCAATATCTGTTGATGTGTGTACTCACTATCAATGGTCAAGATGCGCTCCTTCTTTTGAAGCTTCGAGAGTCTGGTGTTTTTTTTCATCCACACTCCAATTCTTCTGGATAGTCGAACTTTCAGACTACCTCCTACCTATGTAAACATGTCCTCATTGATGGATGGTCCAGATTCACTTCGAAACCCAGAACTTCGAGAAACTTGTCTCCTCCATGAAACTTACTTGAAAATCTCTGAACTTATGAAGTCCAAAGGAATTCAAGGGTTATGACCCACACTACTTTCCTATATCTGATGGCTATGAAAGATCCTGGTCTTCTCAAAATGGGTCTTGTCCGTTCGTCCTCCAAATGAAAGGATTTCTTCCTTTAAAGAACAAAGTATCGCTATCCTTCCTGAGATTTACCAACTTCAAAAGACTTAAGCTCCGACGCACACCTTTTTCTACTTCTCCTAAGCTTGAGACTTAAAAAATATCTCACACACTTCTTGCACTTGTTCAACTTAAGAGTCTTTCAACACTTGACTAAGTGTCGGCCCTGTGCACACCTTGCAAGCGTCTTCTCGAGATTTTATACTCAGATGAGTATATGTGCACTCCTTACACTCACTCTTCAAAGCTTCACGCTATCCCTTTTGAGCTATCGAGTCTGAAAATGAATTTTCTTTTGCACTCCTTGCATGGCTACTGTTCTCTCCTTGCACTAGTGTTTCAGAAGAGAAACAATTGAAACTTACAGAACACTACAGGCTCATTCAATTAACCATGAAATACACACACATAGGAAAATAAAACATAGAAAGTAAATAACACAACATTACCCAATTACTCAAAGGTAACATGTGTAGAGATATGAAAGCAATCTTCCTCTATTATATTCCTTCAAAAAATATTTACACAGGCTCTTACAACTCTCAACTTCTTATCTGCAACTCTCCTCAACAACAATTTCAATAATATTCAACAACAATTACAATAAACTCTAACAACATATTTTGGGGATAGATTACGTACATTTATACATGAAGGGTCTAATCGAGCCTTCCTATCGTCTACTCTAGTTCTTTCATATCATAATTAAATCATTCTACCACTAAGTCTTATTACAATAAATGGATAATTACAACCCAGATATGAGTCGATGCTCAATATCTATACAACCTCTTAGGAATTAAAGAAATTACAATCTCTTGCGATCTCATACAACGGCTTAGGCCTCAAAAAATTAAAGTCTCTTTAATTAAAATGTTTTCAAAATATTAAATAACTCTATCCCCTTGGGATCCAAAACATTTTAAATGCACACGTTAGACGTTGAGGTGTCCTCCACTTTCCTCATTGAACGTTGATGACGATGCTTCTGCATCTCACTCCTCTGGACAAAAATGTTCATGGACTCCTGTCCATGAGCTCCTGCACTGTCTTTCCATGCTTCTGGATATCAGTTTAAGTTATCCAACTGGCATCTTCTATTGAATGGTCTTTACACTTAACCAAATACTCATAATAAAATTCCCCTCTGGTCTTCTTAGCAATCCTATGATCTCAAATCTTCTCTATCTGTGGTTTCTTTGCTATGGGCATTTGTTTCTTCCACTGAATCTCCTCCTAACCATATATTACCTCTATGTCATTTATCCTATAAGGGTATAAGTCTGCTACATTGAATATTGGTGATATTCCAATGTCCTTTGGAAACTCAATTTCATAAGCATTTGCAACAATTTTTTTGAGAATCTTACAAGGTCTTATCTTTTTCATCTTCAACTTGTTGTATTTCCATTTTGTAAATATTTACTTCCTCAAATGTGCTAAAAATTGATCTCCAATTTCAAAATTTACCTCTCTTCTCCTCTAGTCTATTCTGTTTTTATATTTCTGGCTTCTTTTCTGCAACTGTCCCTTAATCTGATCATGTAATTTATGCATCTCTGCAGCAAAATCTTCTTCTCCCACGCTTTAGAACTCATCTTGTCCCAAATATCTCAAATCTGAAATTCCTCTTGGATTCATCCCATACACTATCTGGAACAGACTCTTACCATTTCTCCTATTCTGTGAGTCATTATAAGAAAACTCTTCTTGGGGCAGAATTTGATCCCACTGGCTATTATGTTTAGTGACCAAAATCCTCAATAGGTTTCCTAAGCTTCGATTCACCACCTCAGTCTCTCCATCTGTCTGAGGATGATATGTTGAACTGAAAGAAAAATTTTCCCCTAACTTCTTCCACAAGGTTCTCCAAAAGTGTCCCACAAATTTTGTCTTTGTCTGAAACAATACTTTTGGGCAACCCATGTAATCTCATAATTTCCTTGAAAAACAAAATCGCCATGTGAGTAGCATCACTATTTTTGTGACACGATATGAAATGTTCCATCTTCAAAAATCTATCAGCCACAACAAATATTGAATCAATCTGTCTTTGGGTTCTTGGAAATCCCAAAACAAAGTCCATACTTATAGCATCCCAAGACCTATCTGGAATAGGCAATGGATGATACAATCCAATGTTCTACTACTTTCCTTTGGCATATTGGAAGATTATGCATTTGTCCACAAACTTATTCACATTAAATCTCATACCTGGCCAATAGTACAAACAATTCAATTGCATGTATGTTTTATCATGGCCAAAGTGTCTAGCCAATCCTCCACTATGCTTCTCCTTCAACAAATTGTTTCTCATTGAGCACTTTTGGATACACAACCGAATTCCTTTAAACAACAGTCCTTCTTGGATCAAATATTCCATCCACTGATTTATGTGCCTTAGCAAAGGTTTCTCACATGATTCATAAGCTTCTTTGAAATCTGGATCTTCCTGATACATCTCCTTGAGGTGTTCAAATCCTAAGGCCTCCACTTGAAATTCCTATAAGATCAAACATCTCCTGCTCAAAGCATATGGAACATTTTTAGTACTTCCAATAATATTATTAATGACAAAATTAAAATTATGCATGAATTCTATCCATTTGTCATGTCTATGGTTCAATTTCTCTTGTCTGGTTATAAACTACAAAGCCTGATTGTCAATATACAAGACGAATTCCTTCAGGATAAGATAATGCCTCCACATTTTCAAAGCTTGTATTACAACACAAAATTCCTTGTCGTATGTGGAATACTTCCTCTTAACATCATTCAACTTCTCATTGAAATGCGCAATAGGATTATTGTCTTGACTTAAAAATGTGCCAATGGCCACACCACTAGCATCACACTTGACTTGAAAGGCCTTCTTAAAGTCTGGCAAAACTAGAATAGGTTGTTCTGTTATATTTTCTTTCATCACTCTAAATCCTTTCTCAGCCTCTTCTATCCAATTAAAATACTTATGTTCCTTCTTTATGGTGTCCAATATAGGTGCACAAATGCTACTGAAATTCTTGATGAACTTCCTATAAGAAATCACCAATCCATGAAAGCTTCTTACCTCAAACAAATTTCTTGGAGAAGGCCAATCTTTGATTTCCCTCACCTTTTATAGATCCATCTTCAATTCATTTGAATATATTACGAACCCCAAGTATATAAGTTTGGTTTTCATAAAATAACATTTCTTCAAATTCACCAACAACTTCTCCTATTGTAACCTCCTCAACACCATATTTAAATGTCTCAAATGCTCCTCTTTAGTCTTACTGAAGATTAGAATGTCATCTAAATAAACAATCACAAAATTACCAATAGAATCTTTAAGTACTTCATTCCTCAACCTCATAAACGTACTTTGGGAATTTGTTAATCCAAACGACATAACAAGCCACTCATACAAACCCTCATTTTTTTTAATGTTCTCTTCCATTCATATCCTTCTCTCATTCTTATCTAATGATAACAACTCTTCAAGTCTATCTTGTAAAAATAAATTTCTCCACTTAAGCAATCCATTCTGGGTAAAGGGAATCTATACCTGATGGTTATATTGTTAATGGCTCTAGAATTTGTGCACATTCTCCAACCTCCATATTTCTTCGGACTCAACAAAATTGGTATGGCACATAGAATCAAACTTTCTTTGATCAAACCTTTATCCAAAAACTCTTGGAATTGCCCCTTGACTTGTTCATTCTCTCGAGGTGTTAATTTGTATGCTTCTTTATTTTGCAAAATTTCTCTTGGAATAAGGTCGATATAATGATTAGTACTACTGGTGGGCGATAATGAGTGAGTTAACTCATCCACCACAATATCAAAAATCTCATCCAAAAACTCCTAAATTTCTAGAGGAAAAAAATCCATAGAAGTGCTTTTGAGAATGACTCTTGGCTTACCAACAATAACAAACTACATTTCTTGTTCCTTCTTGACTTCTTTCAAGAGTTCCTTCCCACTCATGAGAAGTATACTTGGACTAGCTTCATCTTTGAATCCTTTGTATTTTATCGGAAACAACATATGCTTACACCCAATCTTCTCCAAGGTATAAGCATTCTTCCTTCCATCATGTATGGCATTCCTCTCATATTTCCACGGTCTTCCCAATAGAACATGACAAACATCCATCGGTATAACATCACATAATACTTCATCTCTATAACCACCTATCTTAAATTCAACTTTACATTATCGACTTACCATGACTTGATGTCCTAGATTCAACCACGATACCTTGTATGGATTAAGATGTGTATTTGTCTCCAGCTTCACCTTTTCCACCATCTCCATGGATACAAAATTATCAATACTTCCACTATCTATGATTACCTTGCATACCCTATCTATGGTCTTGCAAGCAGTTGATCTGAAAATAGGGGGCTGACTTGTTTTTCTATGCAAGCACCCTCTACTTCATTAAAATAAACTTCAGGACCTTGCTCAATGTCTTAATTGTGCAAGACAAATTATGTGTCAAGTTTATGCTTCTTTTAGGTGTTTATGTGTGAGGTATTTTAAAGGTTAAATATGTTGTTTAAAGAATACAACAGAAAATATAAATTTCAGCAAAAATAACCAGCAACTCACAACAATAACAAAATGATAAAGGAGTTCACCCCCAACTGGGCTACATCTCCTTGAGCCTCCATCAATGGACTAGGCTCTCTAGGATTAGTTTGTCTAAAAATTATTTTACAAGCTGTTGCTCAACTCCAGTGGATTTACTAACTGTTCCATTGGGTTCAAAATACATAAAAAAACCCCAAAAATGACTATTACAACTCTGAAAACAAACCATGGCTCATTTGGGCATGACCTCTTCTACTGGTGGCCTTGAGCTTCCCTGAGCTTCCTTGTGGAAAAAACACCTGTAAAATTTCTCAAATGCCTCTTAAACCTATCCCAATGAGTTCATAGCATATCAATTAGTCAAGAACGTCTATTCAGTCACTGAAAATGGACTTGGGCTCATCTTAGCATGGCCTCCTTCAATGGTGGCCCTAAGCTCCCTGGAGCTCTCTGAAACTTCAAAGTAGAAAAAACTACAATAGAAGTCTCCAAATTCCTTTGAGACCTGTACCAATGGATTTAGAACATCCAAAAACCCCTAGCTGGTGTTTTTTAACACCTCATTTGGCCAAAAAATGAAGAAGATAACCTTCCTGCAATTGTCTCCTTCAAGCTTGTTGTCTCTGGTTCGCCAAAACACACTCCTGTGTGAGTAAACTGGCTTCTGGGTGTTTCCCATGCCTAAACCCAGCACGTGCATCGTTCCTGTGAAATGCGTGAATTTTTCAAACAGTTAGCGGACTTGGCCCCCAATCTTCAGAGGTGTTGGGCACATGGGGGACCATATGGCCACGTCCCAGCGCTAAAAAAGGGCACTGTTAGCAAGGTTTAATGTGGATTCGACACGTGCCAGGCGCGTGGTTGGGGGACCATTTAAAAATCCATGCAAATACATGTGGCAAGGGTCATATGGATAAGGCACATATAACCAAGGGCTGGGGCTCAGCCCCAACCCAGACCCATGCAAAAATGCACCATAGTGCAAATTCATATATTATTCAAAACACGTAATGTTAAGAAAAATATGGTGGGCGCACCGATTGGGAGGCCCTTGCCAAAATTTTTCTCCTATGAGGAGGTTCAAGGTTTGACTCCCATGGAATCCACTAATACCTTTTACCATGAACCAAAACACGGTGCCACATGGCATCCCATGCCTGGGTTATGTGACACCACACAATTTGCCTTCAACATGCCACGTGTCCAAAAATGATTCGCCCATGTTGACCCTTGACTGTCCACTAAGAACCTTCCATGTCAGTGTTTCCATCTCATTGTACAGTCATGCCACGTCAGTTGTACGGCCCTGCCACATCAGTTGTGTGGACTGTACAGTCAACAATTTTTTTACCTGTTTGGCAAATCGAATAGAAAACGATATATCACTCATCTGATGTATTTTTGAACCCATTCGAAGTGCATTGGGTTCGTGAGGAAGAGGCATACACACCTATCTATTTTTAAGCGATTCCAAACACTTTGATTTTTGGGCTAAATTTTGTCCCCTGGTTCAGATTCTGATCAACAGTTTTGAACAAGCTATTCCTTTGGACTGGTTCTCTTACCTCTTTCTCTGGTTTCATGAGAACTTTCCTCATCATGAGTGATCTTCCTTCTTCCACTTATTTTTCCTTCATCTCTGTCTCTACATTCCTCTTTTAAGCTTCAGAAATGTGAGCTTCTCCAGTCCCTACATTCTTCTTCTCAGGACATTCCCAAAACATGTGTCCTATCTTTCCACAAGCATAGCACTTCACTTCTCCTCCTCTTCCTCTTCCTTTTCCTCTAGAAAAAGAGTTTCTTCCACCATAATTTCCTCCTATAGAACTTCCTCCTCTCTTTGTCAGACTATAATATCTTCCAGCTTCAACTTTGGGCTGCTGGAAATTTTCTCTGACAATGCCTCTACCTCTGCTAGGAATTTTTCCTCTCTTCCGTTGACTCTTCTTCCTTGCCAAATTTTCTTCTCTTTTCAGGGATACCTGATAAAAATCTTCCACAGTTCTCATTGTCATCATGCTAATCTCATCTTGGATCTCATATCTCAATCCATTAATATACCTAGCAAAATTTTCTTCATCATTCTCCCTATGTCTTGCTCTTATGTTCAACTTGTAAAACTCTTCGGTGTATTCTTTCATCGACAAAACTTTCTGTCTCAAATTTATATGTTTTTGAATAGATTTATTTGATAATCCTTGGGTATGAGCTTAGCCTTCAACTTAGCTACAATTCTATCCCAATTCTTGATTTTAGACTTACATTTTCATCTTCTATCAGCTTGCAATTTGTCCAACCATAAAAATGAATGTCCTTTCAATATGGTTACTGCATGTTTCACCGTCTTTTCATCATCGATATCCTCATAGTCAAAGTACTTATCCAAATCACTTACCCAATCAAGCAATTATTCTACATTTAAGTTACCTTCATACATTGGGACCTTTAATTTTTTCTCTGGTTCCCAACCTAACAAAAGATCTCAGCAGTCACTCCTCTACTGTTTGTTCTCCTGCAACTTATTCTGCTTCGACATCTTCCCTTTCAGTTTCACTAACTTCACCTGCATTAGGTGCTCTTGTTTGCGCAGTCTCCATGGCATCTAACCTTGCACAAATCTGTCTCATATCCTATTCCATGGATACATTGACCACTGGTCTATCCCTGCACCTTCTTGGCAACATGATTCCAAGTTTTCTTTCACCACTTGATGAGATCGAACAATTCTCCTTCTTTTCCTATGGTTTACAGACAAAATTATGCTCTGATACCACTTGATGCAAACCCTCACCACCTCTTGGGGTTAGCGTGACCTCCTAGTCTAGGATCGTTCACAATAGGGAGTCGTATCATCTCTCAGGCTCTTGTTGAACCCTCAAAATCATATACCACAAGTATTTTTCCTCTCCCTACGTGCAAATTTAAGTTCACCATGGTTTTATCCAATCAACGGAGAAATCCACGTGACCTCAACCCAAGTGTGTGGGATAAATCTCTTAAAAATAAAGAAATCCACCACTTTGGAGATTTGGGAGTTCCAACTACAATGCAATACACTCCTCTTGAATGCAGAATGCGTGAATAGTTGAACAATGGAGAGGATCCATGGTCTACAACACACACTGAGATCAATGGTTGACACTTACTCTATTCTCCGGTCTTCAGATCTTTTCAAAACACCGCACTATAAAACCTCTGGATTGCCCAGTCTCCGAACTACAAGATATATCACCACGTATGCCTCTCAACCAACTGTCGAGATCTTCTTTGGCCTTCGGGAGTTCTAGAACCAGATGAATTTTCGTTTCCATTTTCCCGTACACTTGGACTCACGAAGTTCGAGATCTGTTGACACGTGTACTAACTATCAATGGTCAAGATGTAATCTTGATTTCAAAGCTTCGAGAGTTTGGTGTGTTTTTGCATCCACACTCCAATTATTCTGGATAGTCGAACTTTCGGACTACCTCCGATCTATGGACATGTGTCCTCACTGATAGATGGTCGAGATTCACTTTAGATCTCGGGACTTCAGGAAACTTGTCTCCTCCACGAAACTTACTTGAAAATATCCAAACTTGCGAAGTCCGAAGGACTTCAAGGGTTATCACCCATGCTACTTTCCTATATCTGATGGCTATGAAAGATCTTGGTCTTCTCTGAATGGGTCTCGTCCATTCGACCTCCAAATGAAAGGATTTATTCCTTTCAATAACACAGTCTCACTATCCTTCCTGAGCTTTACCAACTTCAAAATACTTAGGCTCTGATGCACACCTTGCGCTACTTCTCCTAAGCTTGAGACTTAAAAAATCTCTCACGCACTCCTTGCACTTGCTCAACTTAAGAGTCTTTCAACACTTGACTAAGTGTTGGCCCTATGCACACCTTGCAAGGATATTCTCGAGATTTTATACTCAGACGAGTATATGTGCACTCCTTGCACTCGCTCTTCAAAGGTTCACACTATCTCTTCTAAGATATCGAGTCTGAAAATGAATCTTCCTTCTTACTCCTTGCGTGGCTACTGTGCACTCCTTGTACCAGGGATTCAGAAGAGAAAAAATTGAAACTTACAGAACACTACAAGTTCATCCAATTAACCATGAAATACACACACACATGGATATAAAACACATAAATTAAATAACACAACATTACCAAATTACTCAAAGGTAGCATGTGCATACATTTGAATGAAATCCTCCTCTATTATATTCCTTCAGAAAATATTTACAGAGGTTCTTACAACTCTCAACTTCTCCTCTACAACTCTCCTCAACAACAATTTCAATAATCTTCAACAAAAATTATAACAAACTCTAGCAACCTCTTTTGGGCATAGATTACATACAATTATACATGGAAGGGCTTCTTGAGCCTTCCTACCGACTACTCTAGTTCTTTCTTATCATAATTAAAGCATTCTACCACTAAGGCTTATTACAATAAATGGATAATTACAACCCAGATATGAGTCGATGCTCGATATCTGTACAACCTCTTAGGCATTAAAGAAATTACAATATCGTGTGATCTCATACAATGGATTAGACCTCAAAATATTAAAATCTATTTAATTACAATGTTTTCAAAATAGTAAATGATGCACTCCCCTTGGGATCCAAAACAATTTGAATGTGCGCGTTGGATGTTGAGTTGTCCTCCACTCACCTCACTGAACATTGATGATGATGCTCCTACAACAGAGAGGCAGAGGGAGAGGATCCCTTTCCCTATTTCACCTTAGAATTGTTCCTTTTGTGGAATATTGGCCTCCTCAAGTTTTATGAGGAGTCCACATCCTTCAAGAGGGACACTTCATTTTTAAAATATTTTATCCACTATTGCGGTCATGCTAGGTAGGCATTCAAGGCCAGTCATGATCTATGGTATCATCCTATAGAGGAGGATATTTATTTTATCATCAAAATGATGTCTAGGAAGGGGGAGTTTTATCCCTAGTTCCATGATATTCCACCTAGCATTGCAGGAGAGAGCCAACTGGCATATGTGTATAGATATTCTAATCGAGACATTGTTGCCACTACATATTTCTAGGTTGTTGGTGGTTAATTGAAAATAAATTAATTTAGTGCAAAGGAGGTTATCTGGATGTCCCTCATTATCATGAAACTAACACACTTTACCTCTAATGGAAAGTGCATTAGTTACTCTTTGATTTACTATGTAGATAGCTTAGTTTATAGGTCCCGATTGATTAGGTTGTCGGAGAATTATTTGCGACAATTTTGTTTTACATTGAATCAATGTTGATCTATTTTTTATGGAACGTTATTATTCATACTTGCCTCAAATATATTCAATTTATTTTTTGATAGGTTTCATGTCACTCGAATGATAGTACCCCACTTCCATCCTAGGCCTATAATGGATTTGCATATGCACATGTGAGGCCATTTTTAACCGAAGAGGGGCTAGTCGAAGTGGCCATGAACTTCGGTTAGTAAAGATATTTATGATTCCTTGGCTAGAGATCAGGACAATCTTGTCCTTGATATTGTACATTACTTTTATGTGGGATGGATTGGAGAGGATTTCTAAACATCCTATTTACTCTATATGAGCCATTAGATGATAGAGGTAATGTTTCCATTATGTTTTTATAAATCTATTTGCATATGTTTTTATTTGATTTAATGCACATGTGATTTATTGTAACATTTTGTTTCAATTATCTAATTATTATTGTTTAATATTGTTTTGTAGATATTGACACATATGTTGGGGATGATCCTCCTCAATAAAATGAGATGGATGAGGTATCTCAACGACCTCTAGTACATATACTTGGCATGCCATGAAGGCTAGATCATAGATTTCGAACTGAGGTGTGATTTCTAGGAAGGGATTGGTACTTGTACATGCACGAGAGATATTATGGGTCCTAGAGCTGTATGACATAAGTGATACCCTTCCTCGTGACATGACATCACTAATGCATCATTTTTTCGGTGTCCTCAACCTCATACAGAGGTTGAGGGATGCTACTCATTCTGGTTCTTCTATCTCATATTTTGAGGATGATTCTCTTGATTCTCCACCACATGATTCTCCAACAAATTGGTTTGCATCCCCTCCACCACCTATTCATCCTCCTCTTCTTTTCACTCCTCCTCCACATATGTAACTAGTCACACTATCCAATGATCCTCCTCCTCCTCCTTCATATGTGTCACCAAGTACACCATCCACTAATCCTCCTACTCCTCCACATGTGTCACTGACTACACCATCCACCAATCCTCCTCCTCCTCCTCCTCCTTCTCCTCCACATGATCCTGGTGGAGAGATATACCAGACTCTACCTTCGTCATTGCTATCTCACATGGGTATTGATAGATTCTATACCTATGGTAGTAGAGGCAATGATGCTTCTAGATCTGGTGGTGGACCTAGCTAGTAGTAGTACTTTGCATGTATATCAATTGGTGTATATTTTACTTGAGATGTATACATGATATGTTTATTTATTTTCATGAGATGTCTATTTGACATGTATATTTAATATGTATATCGATCTTGTATATTACATTTTTTCATATCATGTTGATATTGTTGTTGTTTGATTTATAAAATTTATTCATGAGTATGCTAATGATTAATATTATTAATGATTTCTCCATTTTAAAATTAAATTTGACATGTATCACTCATTTCAATGTAGAGTTTCCATATAATATTTAACTTTAGTTTTATGAAGTTGTTTAATTTGAATTGTGATTTCAAAAGATTATAACCATTAAGTCCATATAATTTTTAACTCTTATTCAAGGTGAATGGTTTGTTTTCCAAAAAGATACAATATGTTGATTAAACATGATTATAAAGAAAAATAAATAAATTTGATGAGTGAATTGATTGTGATTTAAAAAATTATGTCTTTTTGATATATTGTAAGAAAACGTTGTGAGACATTTGCATTTTCTTTAATAGTTAATTTAACATTATCTTCTCACGCTCTTCTAGGGTTTAACTAAGACGAGGGATCTAGGGTTTAAGTACTCTTTGCATGAACTGGTTGTAGAAGATGCATGCAATGTACTTGGGAGAATCTGTCCGCAGTAATGCAACATTCACGCAAAGGGGCCAAATCCCCCTTCTATCACAATGTAGTTTCCAATGGATTAGGAAACAAGGGAATGGAGAGGGGATGTTCACATATACCATTTAATATGAACCAAAATATGAAAATCCACCCAAAAAGAGATGAATCCGCTAAAGGAAAATTGGTGGAAACTCACCCAGAGCCATCCCATCCAAAGGTGGCTTGGGCTTGAGAGCCAAGAAAATGTTTTCCATGGGCTCTTTTGGCACCTAGATATGTAGTACAATCAAAGAGCGTGAGAGAGCATATACAATACATCATGATAATTCCCTCATCCTAAAATTTATAGGTTTGTGGACCTCAGATAGGGATCTAGAAAGATGGATCAAAGCATGGTGGAAGTCGAAGGGACATTTCGAACCTCAATTGGGTTCTAATGGTTTCTTCACTACGATCTTCCACAATCCAGAAAATTGAGACAAAGTATTCGAAAACATGTCATACTTCTTCAACTCGGTAAGTATTTATTTAAGGTTTTGGATGGAGTGCTTCAATCCTGGAAAGGAGGACTTCACTCATGCCCCAGTGTGGATCAAACTCTACTTTCTTCCTTAAGAGTTTTGGTTGGGTGAAATCTTAGAAGGAATCGGTAACACATTGGGAATTTTTTCTAAAGTAGTTGATGATACCAGAAAAGAGATCTATACCTCATACATAAGAATATGTGTCTATATAAATATTGCAAAGACCTTCCCTATATCTATATGGTTCAAACACTAGGACAACGATTGGATACAAATGACATATTATGAGCATATCCCATTCTGTTGCTGAAAATTCCATGAGAATGGTGATATTTTCAGGATTGGTTGCTTAATGCTCCACAAAAGTCAGAAAATAGGGCCTTTGAAAAATACAAGGACGGTTTGACACAAGTGTAGGGAAGAAGGAGGCAGGATCCCAAAAATATAGTTGCTACCACCAACAAATCCCCCTTAACCAACAACTCCTTTGAGATCTTGAATCAGGTTGTGGATAATCAATAAATGGAAGAATTATGTCCAACCCCACCCAAAGGAAGAGAAACCACCATGCAACCTCCAAATCAAGATCCAATCCTGGTGCAAATTATCGTAGATCCAGTAGTAGGCACCATCGCAGAGGAGCAAGCTAGTGAGGATTGCATATACATGGATATCGAACTAGATGAATGAGAGATAGCAATAATCGACCTAATAGGCTTGGAGGAATCCTATTGTAAGAAATATATGTGATCGTTCCCTCTTGAAAAACTCTGAAAGGTCCACAAAATATATCTAAACTCAACCATAGGATCCACTTCCACATCTATTGTAGGAGTGGGGATCCAAAAATATCCATCAAGGGATCCACAAAAAGTTGTAAAGGAGGAGAAAAGACAAGGAAGAAAATTGACTCAACAACTAATCTAGGATGTGGTTAACTTTATGGTAAAATCTGGTCAGATTCAATTAATCGCTAAGAGTTTTCATCCTATCCCCCCCATCCTTCCTCATGAATATAATCTCATGGAATGTTCATGGATTCAATGGAAGGAGTAAGCAACGTCTCCTTCAAAATAGTATTATAGCAGAGAATCTTGATATTTTTCTACTCTAGGAAACATAATGTGTAGGGCCACTATCTAAATATTGACTCACAAGGAACGACGGGTGGGCTAGCCATTTTATGGAATCCAACCACTATCATCCTTGATAATTTATTCTCAACAAAGTGGACCATCTTGGCTTCTTATAGAACCATTGGATCTAACAAGGAGGGGTCGTCACTAATTTTTATGGCCCACAAATTCTCTTGGAAAAGTTATTTTCCTCAATATCCTAGAGGGTCTTGGTGAAATCACTTGGAAAAAATGTTGGATCTTAGGAGGGGACTTCAATATCATTATTTTTCTCAAAGAAAAATGTGTTGGTCTTCGAAGTTTGGATAATGAAAATTAAGGCTTCAAAAAATTGATAGACACTCTTATATTGGTGGATCCAGACTACATAAATGGACACTTCACTTGGACCAATTGGCGCTCTGGGACCCAACAAGTAGCCTGTCATCTAGTAGAGAGATTCTTAATCTCAGAACCACTAATGTTGGATGGCCTTCTCATGGAATCCAACTTTCTTCTCATAACTAGATTTAATCATTGTACTGTTGAGTTGTGGTTAGATATTGAAAGTTCCCCTCGACGTACACCTTTTAGATTTGAAAAGTTCTTGTTGACCCATATTGACTTCGAGGAAAATGTTTATAAATTATGGGAAGATGCAACAATTCCATACATAACACTAATGTATTGTTGCCATCAGAGGTTGAAAAACTTCAAGAAACATCTCAAAGATTGGAATACAAACGTCTCTAGAAACATCTCCCAAGATCAAAGGGACCTTGAAAAAACATTGAAGGAGGTAAAACATCAAATCATAGCTCACGGAAGCACGAATAAACTGCAATAATAAGAGAAACACATTAACTATCAACTATCCAAGATCCAATCCAAGATCCAATGGCTTAAGGAAGGTGAGAAGAACTCCAAATTTTTCCATCGCTCGATGATCCATCACATGTATATCAATCACATTAATAGGATAGAAAATGATCCAGGGGTAGCCAATAATGGATCACACAAGAAAGGAACAAGAATTAGTCATCTTTTACCAGGATCTCCTCTTAGAACCCTACCTTGATAGATCCACAACTATTCAAAAAATAAATCAGCACATCCCCTTGATCACGAAGGAACATAACAAAAAACTTCTTAGACCAGTAACATAGCAGGAGGTATATTAGGAAATCAAGGAAATTACCACTGGAATATCCCTAGGTCCAGATGGCTTCACCATAGACTTTTTTCACCATTGTTGGCTCCTAGTCCAGGAGGAAGTATGACACTTGATTGAGGATTATCACAAATCTCTTAGGGTTCTTCCTACTCTTAATGTGACTTTCTTCACTCTCATTAGCAAAGAGGAACGAGTTACTCACCCAAAGAAAATTTGTCCCATCACGTTGTGTAATGTCATCTACAAGATGATCCCAAAGGTAATGTCTCTTAGGATTAAAGCTCTTCTTCCTTTTATTATTTATCATGAACAATGAGGTTATGTAGAAGGGAATTAGATCTTGGATAGTGTGATCGTCACACATGAAGTTATACACTCTCTGAAATCTTCATGCACCCATGGTATGCTTATAAAGTTGGATCTCTCTAAAGCATTTCACAAGTTGAACATAAAATACATGCAATCATTTATCCTTGCTTTTGGTTTCAATGAGGACTAGGTCAACTAGGTCCTTAACCTCACCTCCTTATTCTTATTCTACATCTTAGTTAATGTTGTCCCTTCCAAACCCTTTTCCCCCTCCACGAGAATTCATCAAGCGGACCCCTGTTCCTCCCTTCCTATTTGTCATCATGGAGGAAGGTCTAAGACACTACATTAAGGTGTCCATTGTAGATGGCTACCTCCAAGGCCTTCCCATGCATGGCATACATCCCCCCATCTCTCACAACCAATTTTTTTATGACACCATGATGATGGGGATTCCCACTGCCAGAGGACCCTTAGAATATGTAGTATCCTTAATGACTTTAGCGAAGCCTCGAGCATGTCTATCAACAAATCCCATATTTTCTTCTTCAATACCACTCATGTTATTCAAACCCACATTACCTACATCGTAGGATTTACTAGTAGCTCCCTTTCATCCAAATATCTCAACATTATCCTTATTGATAATGCTCTTCAAAATAGATCATGGGAGAATATGATTGTCTCCATATATAAGTGTCTTAACTCTTGGACCTTCCACTCCATCAACTTGGCGATCCATCTAGTTCTCCTCAAATATGTCCTTCAGGCCATCCCTATATACCTTTTCTTGACCCTAGACAGTAAAACAATTGTGCTAAAAAATATCTGAAACATCCAAAAGAAATTCCTTTGGAAATGAACCAAAGATGGGCATAAATGGGCATTGGTTAAATGGGAAAACCTCCACAAAATGAAACAAGTAGGGGGCTTGGGGCTGAGGGACCCTTTCTTGTTAAATGACGTCACGAGGGATAATATATGGTGGAGATGGATCAAACATCCAATAGACATCTGGAGTAAACTATGGAGATGAAAATTCACCCCAGGTGTAGAGGAAACAAAACTAATTAGATGGAATGAACATCATAATGGATATTTGATATGGAATGCAACATGGAAGAATCACCCTTTGGTTTAAGAGCATGCATTTTGGGAAATAAAAGATGGTAAGGATTAACTTTTTTGGACAAAATCATGACAAAATATGCATTTTCTACAACATAAGGAAGATTTGAATGACATCCAATACCACATGTTGCAAAACAAGGTCATTCGCGTCTTGTACTAATGGAAAATCCCCTCTTCCATCTCTCTTTGGCGGGAGTGGAAAACCACCCATATAGACTCGATCTTCTAGCAGATTTGAACCTTGTCCCTTGGTAGGATGAAGCGACCCTTAGGCATATTTGGATCAGGAATGGGAAGAACATTCTAAGGTGGGGTCATTCTTCCAAAGGTGTTTTTTCAATAAAGGAATCCTACAGTCTCAAGGCCCAATTTCACCTCCTTCCTAAAGACAACATATGGAGAAACCTATGGCCTAAGGTAAGCACTTTTCTTTGGTTAATGTCTCATAATCGTATTCTAACCTAGAACAACCTAAGAAAACATGGTTTAATTGGATCATCTATTTTCCCCCTTTGTTTGCAACATGAGGAAACCATGGAGCACATCCTCAATCAATCTCAATTTAACGCTCCAATCTGGGATTAAAAAACTCAAATGATGCGAACTTATGATCCTCAAAATGAAAGAATCCTCACTTCCATTAACAATTGGAGACCCTCGTCATTTAAGAACCCAACCATAAATCAAACCTGACCACTTCTTTCGATATTTTTGGCGTGGAAAATATGGAAGGAAAGAAACCGTTAGATATTTCACTCGGAATAACTAACTAGGAATAAATTATGGCTCAAAATATTTGGCATGAATGTGTAGGAAACCATTAGGAATTTTAGATGGACGACAAATGATTTTACTTGTGAACTGAATGAAAACACCATCCTTCTCAACTGGGATATTTATCTAAATTCTATCCCCATCACGATTTCTACTCACCCACCCCTTAGAAGTTGTCCTAACACTTGGCAATGACCCCCTCCAAGTTTCCTCAAACTCAATTTTGATGGTCTATCTAAAGGAAATACAATACCTCTTGGATTTGGTGTTGTTTTCCAGGATGACCAAGGTCACATTTACCACATTCTTGCAGAAAATCTAGGTTTTGACACCAACAATTTTGTGAAGATCTAGGCACTCGTCAGGGGTATTCAAGCTGCTACCTAACATGGCTTCCATCAAATTATACTGGAAGGAGACTCCCAAGTCATTTTAAATTTTCTCTCCAGGCTTCTGAATGGATATGATCTTGCTAAGATTCCCCCCTGTTGGAGATTTTTGTGCAACCTTGAATTACTACAAATGCTGCAACTTCCTCATCTTGTTCTCATCCCCTCGCATGTTCGACGAGAGGCCAATAAGATTGTGGAAAAACTAGTCAATGCTGGTGTAACTTCCCAAGGGAAATATTTGGAATTTGATAGGGACCAAAGACTAGAACATCCATTACTTATGTGATGCAAGGAAATGACTCTGACAGTGGGAATTCCATCAGATGGGGTGTTATTATGATCATCATGATGTGCAATAACAACAGATGGGAATATGGGATAAGTGCAGACACTAGCAACCCATAATTTATTTATTTTTTATTTTATCTCTCTCAAAAAATGACTGGAGTAGAAGCATCTCATATAGAAGCTTTGATACCATTTGATCTGTAATAACAACACTCATGAATTTAATTAGAACATGAAAACATGAATTCTATAACCAAAACTAAGAGCAAAATGACCATCACTTTATTTAGAATAGAGAGCATTCTTATATATATTCATTTTATTACATGATGGCTTGAATGGGTCAAGATACAACTAGATTCTAACAACTATTTAGTTAGATCCTATCAACTACTTCCTTGGGACTCGTGCCCAGTTATTCTTGTCCTCCAATAAGTTGAGAGAGTGAGCCTTCCAAGAAACTTGTTGGCTAAGGGAGTGCATCTTCCTTGGGATTCAAGTGGATGTTAGTTGGGTTTCCCACATCATGTGAATCAAATTGAAGATCATTGGCGTCGACACATGGTGGTCTGTGCTCCTAACGAGACCGATAGGTGGCTCCTGGAATGGCGATCAATAACCAGCCTGTTGTGCAGGCTTTAATGCTGCGGCAGGTGGTATATACATCGTCGGATATATCCCGACATATATATCAAGACAATCTGACAGTATATATACCAGCCGCCACAGCATTAAAGCCTGCGCAGCAGTCTGGTTATTGATCTCCCTCATGGCATAACTCTCTAGCATGGAGCATTAAATTGTCATAACCCCTACTATGTATGAGTAAGGGTGATGCTTGGCTATTCGGTAATAGTGATAAGAAAGGTTTTAAAGGATCGCTTGTGTCAAAAGTTAGTATGTCTGGGAGACGCAGATGGGCTTCTAAAGTTTATATATTCATAATGTCGGTGGAAGGAATGCATACCTTTGCTGTTTGAGGTCTGGTTTGTGTGTTCTATGCAAATCTCCCTCAACCAGCTTCGCAATTTTCAGACCACCTCTGTTTGTTTATGAATATCCTCCTTGGCAACATGCCACAAGTTCATGAGCGAGGCAGGGTGCACAGGGGAAGTGGGTCTTTTAGAAGATTCAGGGTCAGAAGAGGTAGTCCATCATCCTTGGAAAGTGATGTAGCCAATGAATCTGGACCCATGGCCACCCAAGTGTACGAGCAACACAATCAACTAGCTCACAAGAATAATACGCAAGGGCCACATGGGTCTCCAAATGGAGCAACGTTCTAAGGATACATGGTGGAGTGGTATGAGCTCGAGCATGAGACATGTAATGAAAATGTCACGATGGCTTCAATTCCTCCTACAATGAGTAAGGCTCTCTCATTGGTCATGGGAGAAATTCCAAATCTACATGATGCCAAGAATACCAATTCAGATGAAGGGACTGGGAGTGTCAGGATAACAGAGAACCAACTGAAGATAATCTTTGAGATGAGAAGTGAATTGGAAAATCAGAGACACCCCTCCACCATGTCATCATACCCGAATGGCCTCTTCCGTTCAATCAAAGTCAAGAGGACAACCTGTACGAAGACTCAGCCTCCTACTCTGCTAAGGGATGATATTTTGTTTAATGCTTATCTTTTTTCTTAGACACAGGTTTTTTACTTATTTAGTAGTTTATGTTTGGGAATATGCACAGAAATAGAACGTTTTTAAATTTTGGCCCCTCAGGAGTGCCTTCACTTATTGACAAGTCTTGGGCTTGGGTTGGTTTCTTGTGTTGGTGGCCCAAACAACACTATGAATGCACTCTGTATTTTTTTCTTTAAAATGTAATATAATGTTTTAATTTTTAATAAATAAATAATGTTATGATATAATTATTCACTAATATTATGTTAAAGGTTTTCTATTATAATAAGAGAAGAGATTTTCATGAAAACTCAAATAGTTGATAGGTTTTGGGAAACAACCATCTTTGTCCACCTCTACCTCCTTTGAAACCACCCAATCAACCTTTAAAATTTCAGTGAAATATTAAATACAATTTTTGTGGGCTTTTTTCCATATCCGATCTGTTCGGATTTCCCCCCCTGCCTCATATCCAATCTGTTTTTCCAAGGCCTCCATGATCTACATTGCCCTCAGCCTACCATTTTCGTATATTATGAGGAAGAAAATGAGGATGGTGATTATATTATGGAGTTCCAAAAAACTATGTTTGGCAACCTACCATTTTACTATATTATGAGGAAGAGGATGGTGATGTATATTATGGAGTTCCAAAAGACTATGTTGATGCGGCATGGTATGAAAATTGTGCTCGATCACTAACACAAACATGAACATTTTGCAGAAAATAATGACGATTTTCTGATAGGATCCTCCTGATGCCAACACTGCGATAGATTGCTTGCCATCAATTTGGATCGAGAAGAAATATTTAGAACTTGTGTTAATGTGTGTGATCTGCAAGGATCCCCTTTCCGTGGGAGAGTTGGAAAAGTTGTTGCCTTGTCTACATATTTATCATGCGGATTGCATTCTTCCCTGGTTAAGCTCTCAGAATTCATTCCCTATGTAGATACGAGCTTCCTACCGACGATCCCACTTATGAAGAGCAGAGGAAACATGGGGCATCCTTGAGAACATAATTTGTGCAATGAAGGTTGCCATTTGATTCCTGCCCCCACCTTCTTTAATTTGGTACCAAAAATATCTTTAGCTCTATTTTGGATTTCTTTCTTTCGCAATAATTTTATAATGAATAGTCATTTCTATATTCTCTTACTTCTTTGTGGATAGATTACCTCTCAACAATGATATTCTCTTAAATTGTGTGTTGGTTGAGAACTAGTTTTGTTCTTCCCCATTTCTGTAGATATTCTTTTGAAGTAATCCAGATAAGATACTATTAAGAAATATGACTTTAACATATACTAGTAATGTGGGATGTTTTTCTCAAGTAGTACTGTTAAGGTTGATTTGATTGGGGGTAACATTGTCATTATCTCCAGTCTTACAATATCTCAATAAAAGCAATGTGAGATTTTTCTATCTGTTAGTTTGTCTTTAATTAATATTTTCTCATTCTAATCTTGGTTCTTGGTTTCCTTCCTTTATGTTTATTGTTGTAAGGTGTATAGAAAATATCATTGTTGTAAGGTGTACATACAATTTCATTACATCCCTAAATTGGCATACATGAAGGTGTAGTTAGTAAATGATTGCAGAAGAATCAAACTCACTACCACTTGTATCAGTTTCAGAGTCTGACTCTTTATAAGAAGTTTTGCTACCACTTGAAAATACATATGCCTCACTCATACCACCATCATTGCGTTCATCAGAATATCCCTTCCTTTTAGTCTTCTTTTTCTATCTTTTGTTCTTGCTTTTACTGTTTCTTTTTCAATTCATGTCCAGCTTCAGGGACATGAGGAATGACAAAAGAAAGAAAAGGAAACCATCCATCGCTATTGGATGTTCAAGGGAAAATGCTCTGCTCTGCTCGTAAATTTCCTCAAAAGGGAGGCTCTCCTATTTTTTTATGTCACTTTTGGTTGGGACACTCATGTTCCAACATGTTAGCTGTTAGAACATAAGTATCATCTCCTTTCTCCCAGTCTCTTTCCGTCGTGCATTGGTTTACGCTACCCATAAGTGGATAACAACACCTCCTATCCCTTTATTTATCTTATTCTTATTTTCTTCCATATGTATATTAATATGGCCACTGCACGTAAATCCGTCTCTGGAATTTAATATGTCACTCTCCAACATTCCCAAAAAGTTGCCATCCATGTTTATTTTTAATTACATCTCCCAGCGAAAAGAATGGGGGAATTTAGTAGAAAATTCACTCATGACAAAACAATATAAGCAGTCTACACAAAACAGGGCTCGACAAAAAAAGGGAAGCAATCAAACAATGTAAGCAGTCTACACAGAACAAAGCTCGACAAAAAAATGGAAGCAATCTACATGGAATGACAGTAACCTAAAAGTGAGAGTTATCTTCTCCTCTTTTGTATGGAACGCATTTTCTAATTTGACACAGTTTTTCTAATTCGACCGAGGTAACAAAAACACAAAAAAATTTGTAGCTCTTAAACCCCATAGAATCTCTAAAAAATAATATAGCATACATCGGTATTTGTTTTTCTTTTTTGGGAGGATAAACCAAATTTAACCCTAAATTTCACTCTTTAGCTTGTCATAGTTAGTTCCAGGTATGATCACTATCTCTCAGTTTCCATGGAATGATAATGTAACCCAGAGACAAACCTTATCTTCTCCTTTTCTGTGTGGACAACATTTTCTAATTCGACCCAGGAGAAAAAAAAAACACACACAAATCTTTGCAGCTCTTAATCTCTTTGGAATCTTTGAAAGTTAAAACTGCATGCATCAATATTTTCTTTCTATTTTTGGAGGCTAACCCAAATTTAACATGAAATTTCGTTCTTTCTCTTGTCGTATTTCCAAATATGGTCACCATGTCTAAAAGTTGGATCTGGCTGTGACAAACTAGCCCCAAAACAAAATTCAATGACATACTTCAAAGTTCACAATAATACAATGAAAATCCACGGCCTTAAAAACTTTAACTGCTTCTGTGTAAATGGTGAATCGGTGGCCGTCTTTACCCTTCAAGACTTGAGGATTAACCACCGATTACAATTTTGTCTTACATCGCTTAAACTGTGGCCGCCTTAACCTTTGAAGACCACAAGATACTATTGACATCTTTTCTAAGATCTAAGGGGCAATTAATTAGGAATTGTTTTGTTATTTATACCTGAAACGGATTGTAATTTTACATATACCCATTATCATTGATGAAAGCACATTGAATAAAAAAATTTCCATTGGGGTATGCGCGTGGTATTTTCTCCAATGTATTTTGAGAATATTTTTGTTTAAGCGCGTAATGTTCTCTCCATTGTATTTTGAGAATATTTTCTGGTATCATTTTTATTGGAGTGCGTGGAGTTCTGTCCATTGGATTTTGAGCGTGTGGAGTTCAAAAACTCTGAAACCGAAGTGTTGGGTCCACAGGGTGTTTGTAAACACCGAAAGTCAAACTGCTATGTGCCTCCATTTTTTCACATTTTGGTATCAGAGCTAGTAGTCTATTTTCTATTTCTTAGTTCATTGGAGATTATTCTTGTTAGTGCCAAATTTTATTCTCTTATTTTCCTGTGTGAAGGTTTATTTAATTCCTTTCAAATTTTATATAAATGGCTATGTCTGGTAGTAATTCTTCTCAGGTTCAGGGTCCTGTCCTGAGCGAGAAGTCATATGACTCTTGGTAAATTGGAATGATGATGATTTTGCATTCTCAAGATTTATGGACCTATGTTATTGATGGTTATGTTGAGCCAGCTGATGTAGCAGCAGAATTGGCTCTCTCTAATGCTGACTGTATTTTGCTGAAAGAAAATAGGAAGAAGGATAACAAGGCTCTTGGATTAATCCAGCAAGGATTAAATGAATCCATTTTTACGAAGATTTCTAGTGCTTCATCTTTGAATATTTCTTGGGACATTCTTGAAACATATTATCAAGGTGTGTCCAAGGTGAAGACAATCAAGATGCAGAACTTGAGAAGGGATTTTGAAAATCTGAAGATGAAGGATAATGAGAGTGTTGATATTTTCATGACTCAAGTAATGAGTGTTGTGAACCAGCTTAGGCAGTATGGAGATGATATGGAGAATAAAAGAGTTATTGAGAAAGTGCTGAGAAGTTTACCCAAGAAGTTTGAGCTTGTTGTTATTCCCATAGAGGAATTTAAGGATTTAAGTCAATTGCAAATTGATGAGTTAACTGGTTCTCTTGTTTCTCATGAATCTAGGATATCTAGACATAAAGAAGCATCAATGGATCATGCCTTCAAATCCCAACTACGTGTTATCAGAGGCATAGGTAGAGGAAGGTTTCATACTCGTGGAAGAGGAGGTCGATTTTCTAGTCCAAGGGACAACAGAGCTTAATCAGAGTTTGAGCAGAAATCCCAACATAATCCTCTTAATTTAAGAGGGAGCAGCAACAAACCTTGGCAGCAAGAAAATCATAGGTATGATAAAACTAAAGTACAATGTTATTATTGTAAGAAGTTTGGGCATTTTGTGAACAAATGTTGGAAGAAACAGGCAGATGCTGGAAAACAGTCTGCACATATTACAAATGAGTTTGAGGATCATCAAAATCCTGTGTTTTTGACCTGTAATGTCACTCAGGAAAGTGCAAATGATATTTGGTTTTTGGATAGTGGTTGTAGTAACCACGTGACTAGTAATAAGGATCTATTTTCTTCTATCGATACTAGTATTCAGTCTGAAGTAAGACTGGGAAATGACTGTAAGGTTATAGTTAATGGTAGAGGTGTAGTTCCAGTTTACACTAAGAATAATTAGAGAAGAAATATTGATGATGTTTGTTTTGTGCCTGGTTTAAAATGCAATCTTATTAGTGTTGGACAGTTGTTGGAGAAAAAGTACAAAATGTTCTTCAAGAACAAGGTATGTACAATCTATGATAACTTACCCAACAAATAGTTAATTGCAAAAGTAGAGATGACCAAGAATAGAATGTTTCCACTTATTATGAAAAATGATTTGAGTGGTTCTTTGAAGGCTTATAAAGATGGAAGCTTAGATGAATCTTGGTTATGGCATTTGAGATATGGTCACTTACATTTTGGTGGCTTAGATCTGTTACAGAAAAAGCAAATGGTAAAGGGGTTGCCCTGTATTCAACAACCTGCAAGCTCTTGTGAGAGCTGTATACTAGGGAAGCATCACATAAAGAAATTTGTTTTAAGTGTTTCCTACAGAGCAAAATCTCTATTGGAAATTGTCTACAGATATTTATGTGGATATATGCAAACACCTTCCTTAACTGGCCGTGTTTATTTTATGACTTTCATTGATGATTTCAATAGGAAGACTTGGTTGTATTTGTTGAAACAAAAGTCTGAAGCCTTAGATGTTTTCAAGAGGTTTAAGTCTATGGTTGAGAATGAGAGTGGTCGAACCATTAAAATCTTAAGGTCTGACAGAGGAGGTGAGTATAAACTGAATGAATTCATTGAATTTTGTGATCTTCATGGAATTAAAAGGCAGTTTATTGCTCGATATACTCCACAGTAGAATGGAGTGGCTGAAAGGAAGAATCAGACCATTATGAATATGGCTTGAAGCATGTTGAAAGATAAGCATATTTCAAATGAATATTGGGGAGATGTGGTTCTTTTCTCTGTTTTTATCTTGAATAAAACTCTGACCAAGACCGTGAGGCATCGTGTACCTCAGGAAGCTTGAGATGGTAAGCCTTGCAATGTTTCTCATTTCAAAATTTTTGGATGTGTTGCATTTGCACATGTACCTGTAGAAATGAGGAGGAAGTTGGATGACAGAAGTGAGAGATGTATCTTTGTTGGATACAGTGAAGAGTCTAGGGCATATAAACTCTACAATCCCATCACCCAGAAATATGTAATCAACATAGATGTTCAATTTAAAGAAGATGAAGCCTGGGATGGAAGTATTGACAAATCAATTTTAAAGGGAATTGTGTTACCCCATGAAGATGATGATGGATCTGAGAAGGCTGAAGGAGGTGGACAGTTGGTTCCACATGCACATACGCCTGCAACAAGAAGTCCTACAAGGGAAGCACCAGATTTCAACCCATATCAATTTAGAACACCCAAAACTCATGAGCGTGGTGAGCCATCTGGACATGGTGGACATCAATCAAATTCACAGGTAAGTAGTGAATCAAATCTCACTTTAGCTTCATTAAGAAACATATTTGAAGGACATAAGCCTAGAAGCTTAAAAGAATTGTATGATCGGAATGAAGAAGTAGATCAGATTTCAAATTTTGCATTAATGGCATGTGATCCTGTAAGTTTTGATGAAGTTGCTAAAGAGGATTTCTGGATAAAAGTAATGGATGAGGAGATTGATTCCATTGAAAGAAATAACATTGGGGATCTTATAGATTTACCTGAAGGTAAGAACATTATTGGTGTTAAGTGGGTTTATAAGATTAAGTTGAATGCAGATGGTGAAGTTGAAAAGTACAAGGAAATACTTGTAGCTCAGGGGTTTAGTCAGCAACCGGGTATTGATTACAATGAAACATTTGCTCCTGTAGAAAGAATTGACACTGTGAGGATGGTCTTAGTTATTACAGCTCAGAATAGATGGATCATGCATCAGATGGATGTTAAGTCTGCATTCTTAAATGGATATTTGGAAGAAGAGATTTATGTAAGACAACCTTTGGGTTATGAGATTGATAAGCATATAGATAAAGTTTACAAGTTAAGGAAGGCTTTATATGGATTGAAGAAGGCATCCAGATTTTGGTATAGCAGGATTGATGAATACTTGATCAATGTTGGATTCAACAGAAGTCCAAGTGATCCAACTTCGTATACAAAGGTAAATCAAGAAGGTAAAATTGTGATTGTTTGTTTGTATGTTGATGACCTGATTTTTATTGGAGATCTATCTGTAGATGATTTTAAAAATGCCATGAAAATAGAGTTTGAGATGACTCATTTAGGATTGATGAAATATTTTCTTGGAATTGAAGTGGATCAATCTGATGATGGCATTTTCATTTGTCAAAATAACTATGCAAATGAAGTGTTAAAAAGGTTTAGAATGTTGAATTGCAAGCCAGCTGCAACACCAATGCCAACTGATATTAAACTGAGAAAGTATGATGAGGGATCATATGTTGATCCAACTCTGTATAAGAAGCTAGTTGGAAGCCTTATGTACTTAACAACAACCAGACCTGATATAATGTTTGTTGTGTGTTTGATTTTGAGATTCATGGAGACTCCGAAGAGTACTCATTGGCAAGCAGGAAAGAGGATCCTGGGATATGTTGCTGGAACAACTGACTTTGGTATCCGATACACATCAAATTTAAACTTTGAGCTGATCACATATACTGATAGTGATTTTGCAGGTTCCATTGATGACAGGAAAAGCACATCTGGGTATGTATTCAGTCTTGGACCTGGAGCAGTGGCATGGGCATCAAAGAAACGGCCTATTGTGACTCTATCTTCTACTGAGGCAGAGTATGTTGCAACAACTGCAGCTGCATGTTAAGCTGTGTGGATGAAAAGGGTCTTGAATGAATTGTTGCATGACCAAAACGATGCAACCCAAATTATCTGTGACAATAAATCTGCGATTGCACTTCAAAGAATCATGTTTTTCACAAATAGAGTAAGCACATTGATACAATGTATCATTTCATTCGAGAGCTGGTAAATGATAAAGAGATTTATGTTCAGTTCTGCAGATCTAAAGAACAATTTGCAGACATATTTACGAAACCTTTGAGAAATGAATTGTTTAAAATCCATTGAAGAAATATTGGGGTCTGCAAGCTGTAATACATTGCTTACAACAATTTTGTTTTACATGTTTTAGTTTGTTTTGCTCTAAAATGATTAAGAGGGAGTATGTCATGATGTAATCATTTCACTACCTCTATGTAAAAGGTGAATCGGTGGCCGTCTTAAGCCTTCAAAATTTGAGGATTAACCACAGATTACAATTTTGTCTTACATAGCTTAAAAGCTTAACCTTTGACCTTTGAATACCACAAGATATTATCGACATCTTTTCTAAGATCAAAGGGGCAATTCATTAGGAAATGTTTTTGTTATTTATACCTGAAACGGATTGTAATTTTACATATACGCATATATCATTGATGAAAGCACATTGAATAAAATTTTTGCCATTCGAATATGCGCGCGCTGTATTTTCTCCATTGTATTTTGAGAATATTTTCTAGTATTATTTTCGTTTAAGCACGCCGTATTTTCTCCATTGTATTTTGAGAATATTTTCTTGTATTATTTTCGTTTAAGCGCGCGGTGTTCTTTCCATTGTATTGAGAAAATTTTCTCGTATCAATTTTGTTGGAGAGCGCGGAGTTCTCTCCGTTGGATTTTGAGCGCGCGTTGTTCAAAAACTCCGAAACTGAAGTGCTGGGTCCAGAGGGTGTTTGTAAACGCAAAGTCAAACTGCGATGTGCCTCCGTTTTTTCACAAAAGCAAATGTTTTACAATTCCTCTACCAGAAATAACAATAATACCCTACTGCTAAATTACATGAATTACAGAATACAAAAATACTAAAAAAACCACTCCCATACCATTACAAAAACTATCTGTTAAAAAAGGGTTTCAAAACCCGGTAGTTGTGTTCCAGAAAAATAAATGATCCAGAGCTCAAATATTTCATAATAAAGAAATAATTTTTGTTTCAGAAGGGCTCAAATGTACAACACTTACTTGATCACAATGTTTGACGTGCTGCATCCAGTTATGATTGTATCCGTGGTGTGATTTTGCTAGACTCGACTCCAAGAATTGCATTCTACATAGTTATCACACCCACTCCTCCCAACATGTATGGAGACGAGGGCTTCCATGAGAAAACATCACGTATGGAGCCGACGACTTCTATGAGAAAACCATTGTGCCATTGCCATTCTGAGAACTGCATTCTACATAGTTATCGCCATATTTGCAGAGCTCAATGTATGAGGACATTTGGGAGGAAGAGGCTGAGATAAGTATTACTTGCCATGCATTTTATAAGAACTAAAATATAGTAAACATTTTCCATATTTGAACTAAAATATAGTAAACTTAAACATCTTGCACTATGATATCATTATGTAGTGATGTATAGGTTTTTAACCAAACACTATGTATAATGGATCAAGTCAGACTTATCACTTACAACTTAAAATATTATGGTTAGTGAATCTATATTTTGTTTAAAAAAAAAAAAATAGTGGGCACATTTTATTAGGTTATACCATTTTAGTGAATTAGTAACTATGACATATATAAAAAAATATTAAAGAATATTGTTGTGATTTTCAAGTTTGTAAAAATTATTACATATATAATGATTACTTTGTCATGTATAATGTTAAGGTCCTAATCCGCACATAGGTAGATCAATGTATTTGGATGTAATAAAGGTCAATATTAATAAGGCATTTCAATAAAATAGAATAAGGCGGATGTAAGAAGATCTAATAGAAGCTTCCGCTTCTAGAAGGATCTTCCTCTAGATGCTTCTCTTAATAGACATATTTAGTATAAATAAAGGGCGAGGGTATGAGAACCTTAGCTTGGAGATTATTGTAACAGAGCGCTGCTTGACTGGAGGTTTCCGCTTCGAAGAGGCCTGTGAACATTGCTTTCTGAATCAAAGTGTTTTTTCTATTGCTATTTCGTATATCATTTTTGTGTAATGTGAAGATTATGCTGGATATTTTATTGTTATTCTACCATTTCTAGCATTTTATTTATGTTCTGCATATTTTATATATCTGGTATCTTGCAAGAGGTATCAGAGCACTTTCCTTGGCAGAAATTGTGGGTATTTTTTTTTCAGGGTAGAGACATATTCCAACGTCTTTAAGCCACAGAGATCTGTCGTTACGTGCATCAACTCGCGGTTGAGGGATTCATACACGCAGGAAATACAAGTGATTCTTAAGCGCACATCTGTTGGCCACCCTTGTAACCCCTGTTGGTACCCCTTCGAGTGGTAGCGCATCAGACAACACATGTGTACGGATCGACCTAGATTTCCTGAAGCCCTCTTTAGATAAACCTATAGGCCGCCGGACTGCTATAGTGTCACCGAGAACAACACTCGGGAATATACTCTCTAGTACCTGGGTAGTTGGGTATACGGCTAAGGGTATGGTCTATCCTCCTTAGTTAGTGCCCTGATGTAATGTCCCCAAGGCCGAGCCTCGATACAGATCATGATATATGCAAGGAATTGTAAATGTGTTCTATAGGTTGGTGAGCCAAGTTTTGTATAACCGGAAGGCTTATGTGTTTGTTAGGCCAGGAAGCCTAAGTGTGTGAAGGGCAGGAGCTTGCTGTTGTACTTGTATGTATGTAGAACATTTAATAAAATATAAACACCACCAAGTGCAGACCGACCACGATGAATGAGTGAAGGGGGACTGAGCGTCCACGGAGTGGGCAAGGGAATTAGGGGCTGGAAGGTGGAAAATGGGCTGAGTGTTGAGCCTAGGGGCTAAGCCTAGGGGCTTAGGCCTGGAATAATATTTAATATTATTTCCTAAAAAGCCATGTGCATATTATTTTATCCTAAAGTTCCTAGAAAAAAGGAAAGGCATGTACAGGGAGGCATGCGGGTGGAACGCATGCAGTTCCCAGGGTGACAAATGTCCACTCTGACGCATGCAAATAAAGGAGAAAGGAACAACCGTGGGGGAGAGATCGCTCTCTGATGGCATTCAACCCGACTGTCCGGAGGATGAGCTGTGCGAGTCAGTCGGGAAGAGACCCCGTGTATGTCTGATACAGAGAGAAAAGCCTGTGTTTGCGTGGAAGAATTCGTGTACACCCCTGTTTATAGTCGTGGAGTCAGTTTGTGAGAGAAAACCAGTTTGTGCATTCCCTGAATGAAATGTCCATGTTAATTTCGGGGAAGAGCCTCTGTTTGCCCAGGAGAAAACTAAGTGAGCTTGTGCGTGGAGCCCCTGTTCTGAAATTATGACCGTGAGAACATCCTGTGACTTCTGAACCGGTTCTTGGGAAGCCTGTGTCTGTTTTCCCTATGTTTGTTGTGGCACGCAGTTCTGGACTGCGTGAGGCTTGTTGGCCTGTGAGCGACTCTCTCCAGGTGAGAGAGTGCGCAGAGGAAGGAGAGAGCTCCTGGAAGGAACCCGGTAGCTGCCAGAGAGCCAGAGACTTCCGGTTCGGTCTGTTCCTGTAACCCAAGGTAAGGGAGACTGGTAGCCGAAGGACTGTCCAGGTGACAGAGATGGTGCACTCTCCTGGGGTGGAACAAGCATGTGGGGAATGAGGGTCTGTGGGCAGTGAGCGTGGGAGATTCCTGGGAGAGCATTATTCCTGGTGGTTGTGTGTGACTGAATTCCCGGTAACCTCAGCTTGAGTCTGGATTCCTTGCCCTGGGTTGGAGCTCAGTCCTAGCTCGGGGGTGACCCACTGTTGAGATTGAGGAGCAGTGCGGTCTACGGCTGGGAGGTTCGTGGAAAGCCTGCATTTGGTTGGTGGATTTCTCCACTGTCACAAGATAAGTATTCAATCATATTTTATCACATTTTATCATAATTGTAATGGATCTGTTATCATGTTTTTCCGTTGTGTAAATGTATTACTGTTGAGAGCTATGGATTGTTTTAATTATAACCATAACGATATGTTTATTCTGAGAATTAAAATGTATTTCTTTGCTTGAATGAACGTGGTTATACAACGCTTGTATGACTTATGTAAAATTCCATGTACAGAATGGTAACTAAGAGCGTTGAAAGCCTCGGTAGTGAAAGGTGACACTACAAATTGGTATCAGAGCTAACGTTTCCACACTGAGCCTAGATGGGCCAGTGGAGCGGTCTTTGGATCGAGAATGCGAGGGGAAATTGAGTTGGGGGGACCAATTTTGGACCCTGGTTTGCTTCAAAGTGTCAAGGGGACACTTGACGAGTTTTATTAAGCTCAAGAGGTATAGCGGTGCTATGAAACCGCAGCTGGTGTGGTCTATGGCCACGGGGAGACAGGTCTCTACACCAATGGTGTTAGTACTGTAGGATCTGTTCGGGAGGGAAGGCGAACCCTTGTAACCATCAGATATGGAGAATGTGCACAAGGTTTAAGCCTTTGGATATTGCACAGGGGATTGGAAAATCGCGATACGCGAAATTCTAAATTGGTTAGGAACCGTCTGAGCCATCAGATCTCGGCCGAAAAACCCGTCAGTCGTAGGATATGTCGGGAGATGTTCGAAGGTTAAACCTCAGAGACTAGGGTCAAATGATCCATAATAGATCTAGACCATCCGAAAGACGGAGGACACGTGTCGTGAGATTTCCCATTTCGGGAAATCGGGAATCGCGATATCGAGAGTCTTGGTAACAAGGGATCGGGACTTTCCATGGTGGAAACCCCAAAAACGCCGAAAGGATCTGCGTCGTTGATCCGAAAAAGGGATCCGACCGTTGGATTCCATGCTTGGATTGGACGTGGGCGCATGAATGTGTACCATGTGCCAGTGAGTCGAGGAGACAGGCGAGAGTGGTGGGACCTGATGACGTCATTAAAAGCGACATGGACCCTCCTGAACGTACCACATGCAACGACGGTGAAGGACGACAATTGTGTTATGGGCCCGGAGAATAAAGTAACTCGCGATTTTGGGAGCTCGCGAGATAAGGGCATAGGAGCTTGACATGGAAACTCGCGAAGTCGCGAAGTAGCGAGAACAAGAGGAGAAAAGTCAACATCGCTCCTCGGGGTTTCGTGAAAGGGAGGTGTCAGGGTTGGATGCCACAACTCACGGAGGTGTGAGTAGTGAAGAGTGCTAACACTTAGACTTAGACCTAGACTACCGTCATGCGTAGCAAACCCTAGCGAGGAGAGAGCCATACCCTTGTCGCATCTCAGGTATTGACGTTTAGAGGAATGAGTCGAAAGTTTTCGACTCACGAACTCTCGATGTCGCGAGTTGCGAAAAGGGTGACTTGGGTTTCATATATTTAACTGTCGGGTCTTCGTGGACAAGATTTTGAAGTTCCGATGTCCCAGAAATTGTAGAGCCAGACAGAGCTTAGAAAAATATGTGAAGTTGAAATGTCTTTCGTTCTTGTTTGTATTAGTTATAAATGTCGTGGATTGTTCATGAAATTTAATGGCCTGATAAACTTCAAATTCAATTTCATACTGCTTGTGCAGAATTCAACGAAGGCCAGAGTCCCAGTTAACCAACGCCGAGTATGGAGTGGGGAAGAGTGCAGATTACCCCTGAAATGGAAGACGAACGGGAAGGAAAGGATGTTAACTTAGGAATCGAAGGATCGAACTCCAATGGGCATGGAAAAGAGATGGATAAGGAAGGACATATGATGCAACTCATCGAAAGATTGTAGAAAGATGCCCAGGCTCGCCTAGCTAATAGCCGAAAGCTCATGAAAGTCCGGGATCGGCAGGGTGAATTCAATTTAAAATTGTTGAAGAGCCTGGAAAGAATAGAAAAGAAATTGGAAAAGGGGAGTGACACAAGCAGATCAAGAAGTGTCAGAACCCTTGAGGGGAGAAGGAGATCGAGGAGTGGTGACAGACATTACCGTCTCTCCCCGAAGCATTTTGGAAAGGAGACACACAATATTTCAAGCCCATCCCCTTCTAGAAGACACCGAAAATCTAGAAAGGATGAATTGAAAGGGGAGATGAACAAGATTAAGCCTCCAACATTCGATGGAGAACATAAGAAGGAAGAAGATGCCGAGACCTGGTTGCTTGGCATGAAGAAATACTTCCAACTGCAGAATTATT
>ML809543.1:97643-168909 GCA_009831015.1 Picea engelmannii | reverse complement strand
GACAGAAAGATGAAGGAGTTCTTCGAACTCAAGTTGGGCAGTATGACCATTGATGAGTATGAATGAAGTTTTCTGGAACTACTGAAGTATGTTCCATTCATCAAAGATGAGGCTGTCAAGATTCAGAGGTATCTGAGTGGACTACCACCTTCCATTAGTGACAAGATTCAATATGATGATCCTAAGACCATGGAAGAAACAATAAGAAGGGAGAAATGCTTATACGAACAACAAAGAGAAAAGCCTACCTTTCAGAAGGCTTGGGATGACCAGAAGAGGTTTAAGAAAGAACAGAGGCAGAAGGGAAATAGGCCTCCCTTTTTCAAGAATGGCCCTGGGGAATAGTCATCCTTTAGAGACCCCAGGAAAGTTGAAGGGAGTCATCAGATTCCAAGACCTCCACCTATGGAGTGTTGGGGTTGTAAAGGGAATCATAGGTACAGAGACTGCCCCCACAGAAAAGAAAAAGCAATAACTTTCCATACTGTTCAGCAAGATGAAAGAATGGAGGATATGGGTAGCAGAATGTCGAGGATCTACGCAGCCCTGGACAACAAGCAAGCAGAATTTCAGTCGCACATGATTGAAGTGGAAGGTATGATCAACAATCGACCACTTGTTATTTTAATTGATTCAGGGGCTAGGCATAGTTATGTAGATCCTAGAGTGGTGGAAAGTTTTCATCTAATGAGAAGCAACCATGAGAAGTCTTGGTTAGTGCAGTTGGCCACAGGGACCAAGAGGAAGGTCACTGAATTGGTTAAGTCCTGTTCAGTGGACATGAAAGGAATGAGCACTAAGGCTGAATTGAACATTCTTCCTTTAGGCTCATATGATAGCTTAATTGGGATGGACTGGTTGGACCAGCACCATGCCCTTCTAGATTGCCGTAACAAGAGGTTCACATGCTTGAACGAAGAGGGAAATCAGGTAACCATCCAAGGAATTCCCAGAGCCATGGTTGTGAGGGAAATCTCAGCCATGCAGCTGAAGAAATATTACTGGAAAGGCTGTCAATTATTTGCAGCCCGGGTGGAAGAAGTATTCCAATATGTGGTCTCAATTTTGGAAAACCACAAGGTGCTCAAAGAATTTAAGGACGTATTTCAGGAGGTGCCTGGACTACCTTCGAAGAGGGACATCGATTTTTCTATAAATCTGATGCCTGGAGCAGCTCCAGTTTCGAAAGCTCCTTATAGAATGAGAACATCAGAGCTGAAAGAGTTGCAACTGCAGCTCAAAGAGCTACTAAAGAAAGGTTACATTCGTCCCAGCGTGTCACCGTGGGGAGCCCTAGTCCTATTCGTAAAGAAGAAAGATGGGACGTTGAGGCTGTGCATTGACTTCCGGCAGTTGAATAAGGTCACTGTCAAGAACAAGTATCCTCTACCGAGGATTGATTATCTTTTTGATCAGTTGAAGGATGCGAAAATATTTTTGAAAATAGATCTCCGATCAGGATATCACCAAGTGAGAATAAAGGATGAAGACATCAGCAAGACCGCCTTCAGAACAAGGTATGGTCATTATGAGTTCACAATGGTGCCGTTTGGATTGTCCAACGCGCCTGTTGTCTTTATGTGTTTAATGAATGGAGTGTTCAGAAATTATCTGGACAAGTTTGTCATAGTCTTCTTGGACGATATCTTGGTGTACTCCAAGACAGAGGAAGAACACGAATAACACCTTAGAATGGTGTTGCAGGTGTTGAGAGAACACCATCTCTACGCAAAACTGAGCAAGTGATCATTTTACCAAAAGAAGATCCATTATCTGGGACACATTATTTCTAAAGAGGGGATTGTTGTGGATCCTGAAAAGGTACGGGCCATTCAAGAATGGCCAGTGCCAAAAAATGTAACATAAGTTAGATCCTTTATGGGTTTGACAGGCTATTATAGGAGGTTCATAGCCGGATTTTCAAGGATAGCTCATGCTATCACTTCCTTGCAAAGGAAGGGGAAGAAGTTCCAGTGGACTGAAGAATGTGAGAGCAGCTTCCAGCAATTGAAGCAGCTGCTAACTAGTGCTCCAATCCTGAGGATTGCAGATCCAAACAAAGGTTACGTAGTGTGCACAGATGCGTGTAAGGAGGGGCTGGGAGGAGTTCTCATCCAAGAAGGATTTGTAGTTTGCTATGAATCCCGAAAGTTGAAGGAACATGAGAAGAATTATCCCACTCATGATTTAGAGCTGGCAACAGTTGTCCACGCATTGAGGAAATGGAGACATTACCTCATGGGAAAGAAATTTGAATTAAGAACAGACCACAATGGTCTGAAATATTTATTTGATCAACCAACCTTAAATGCCAGGCAAATTAGATGGCTGGAATTTCTGTGCGAATATGATTTTGACATCAAGCATATCAAAGGGAAAGACAACAAGGTGGCAGATGCACTCAACAGAAAAGTGCATGAATTACATGCTACAAACATTAGTATGTACAAAACTGAGTTGAAAGGCAAAATTGTGGAGGCTGCAAATGTTGATCTGCAGTACAAAAATCATGTAGCAAAGCTACAACAACGTGAGAGACCACAGACCCAGGAATGTTACACTTTGGGAACTAGTGGTTTACTTCTGTATAAAAACAGAGTGTATGTACCTAATGACCGAGAATTGAAGCTGGCAATTCTAAAGGAGATGCATAACGTGGCTTATGCTGGACATCCTGGATATCAGAAGACTATGGCAACAGTCAAAAGCCATTATTTTTGGCTGGGTTTGAAGAAAGAAATCATTGATTACATCGTCAGATGTATGGAGTGCCAGAAGGTTAAGTCGAAGCATAGGCACCCAGCAGGGTTGCTGCAGCCTTTACCTACTCCTGAATGGAAATGGGACGTGGTAACAATGGATTTTATCACAGGATTGCCCAAAACAAGAAAGCAGTATGATTCAATCATGGTGGTGGTGGACAATCTTACTAAATCTGCCCATTTTATTCCACTGAAAACCACCCACAGAGCAGCAGATGTTGCTGATATTTTCCTAAAAGAAGTTGCACGCTTGCACGGAATTCCTAAGACAATTGTGTCTGATAGAGACCCGAAATTCACTTTGAATTTCTGGAAGGGACTGTTCAAAGGATTCAGAACAAATCTGAACTTTAGTACAGCATATCATTCGGACCTGATGGACAGACAGAGAGAGTGAACAGAGTAATCGAAGACATGTTGAGAATGTATGTGATGGATAAACCATCAAGGTGGGAAGACTACCTGCATTTGGTAGAATTCGCCTATAACAATGGGTATCATGCATCACTGAAGATGAGCCCATTCAAAGCACTTTATAAAAGAAAGTGTAACACTCCAGTGAGCTGGGATAATCCAGCTGACAGGGTAGTAGTAGGACCCGAACTACTCAAAGAGATGGAAGATCAGATGATAAAAATCAAACAGAATCTGAAAGTTGCCCAGGATAGGAAAAAACGTTACGTGGATAGTAACAGAACCCATAGAGAATTCAAAGTGGGTGACCATGTTTTCCTGAAAGTGAAAACTAAGAGGAGTTCCCTGAAATTGGGAAGTTGCGCCAAGTTTGCAGCAAGATTTTGTGGGCCATTTGAGATCCTAGAAAGGATTGGGCCGGTTGCATACATGCTTGCATTACCTGCATCTATGACTGTACATAATGCGTTTCATGTTTCACTACTTAAGAAATATGTACCTGATGCTAATCATGTTATCGATTGGACTGTGATCCAGGTGGAACCAGAAGGTGAGTCTCCTAAGCCTATTTAAAGGCTTCATTACATGAAATATCACAGGTTCAATACCACAGGTCACCAATACCATGTTCCTAAAACCACTACCGTTGACCTAACAACTTTCACTCTTTTACTGAGTCAACTTTAACCTAACATTTTTTAAACTAGCATTCTCTATATATAATAACATTGTAGGGTTTGTAACAAAGGTGTATCATGGATGTAAATGTTGTGGACCTTCTATAAAGGCTAGGTGGTGCAACCACCTACAAAATCTAGTGTATGAATACTCAAGGGTATTCCTCCCAGAATATCACCCTTACAAAAGATTTTCATATTATTTCAATGGTAAACAAGAGAAAACTTGAAGACATAAAATAATCACACCGGTATATTGGATCGGGGCATATGACATAGAAAAAAAGGAAATGGCATAAATGTTTGATTTAAATGGGGAACCTGTTTTCGACGATCCTGGATTTTATGACACCTATGTTGAGAAAATTCCCATTGGGATGAAAAGGAAATATGATTTTTATTAGATTTCATATTGGGATCATCTTAAGATTTCCCACTTACTAGATCCCATGAATATATTAAAAAATGATTCATATTCTTTATGGATGCATATATCATCAAATAAAAGAGACACATTGACTATTAGGAGGGATATTATTCCTTCTAATACTAAAAAGAGACATTGGCCAAGAAAAGAAAGTATAGGAGAGGTCGGTCCCTCTTTTTCTTTTAAATAAAGTGAGGTCCCAAAGATTATGAATAAATATGATCTTTATATGGTGAAGGATCTTATCTTGTGTGTGAAGGCACCTTCTTTATATGGGTTGACTCTATGACCCTACTTAAATTACTCTAGGACTCTATGAACTTTGGGGTTGAAATCACATGACCATTTCAACCTTCTAAGGGTATTTATGCCGAATACATGATTTTTTTTCTATATAGTAGGTGAAAATATACTATGCACTCATTGTTTTGTGGAAATTAATGATTTGTGTGTTTATTTTGTAGTTTCATTATCCTTTAATCATGAATGGTTGTGTGAACCATGACTTCCCCCATGACCCGTGACGTTCCATTTCAAAATTATTTTCATTTCCATGATGTATCACATTAAAGGAAATTCATATGGCTAGCATTCCAAGATGGCATTGAGAGATAACTGAGATTGTTTGTATGTTTGAGAAGGAACTACCCATGCATTTTATGGAATTGCAAGTGCATCTTCTAATTCAAGTATGTAATGAGGTTGAATTAGCTGGATTTTTCTCATGTCATTAGATGTTCTTCTTAGAGAGGTACATCAAAAAATTGAAGGGGATTGTTATACAAATCACAAAACTAGAGGGATATATGGTGGAGGGATACATAATATGTGACCTATTCTATTTTTCCAGTGAGTACATCAAGTAAATTGATGACACATAAGGAGAAGTGGTTTGGGATGACCAATGTGATGAGGACAAAAGGGAAGGAGAGCTACTCCAAACTAATGGGAAAAAGGTGCATGATAAAGATTAATTCACTTATATTCTTTCAAATTTGTATAGAGTTAGTATTTACAATGAAGTTGATCATATATATTTGATCTCATACTACTCATCTTGAATTCTAGTATACATTAGTGAATTTAGAAATTGATCCTATCAATAAATTCATTCTTAACATTGTGGAGACAATGCAACCATGGTTTTCATTGCATGAAGAAAAAATAAGGAAATGGGACACTGACAAGAAATTATTCAAATGGTTGAATAGTAGAAGCATGCCTTGTCCTTATCATTTAAAACAAAAGATGCCAAAAATATATCGCAACAATTGGGTGGCTTACTCAATCATAGAGAAATATGGCATGTCCGGTCATTGCCCACATGTAGAAGAGCTAGACGTAGTAAATATAGGGATCATGTGGAACAAATATGTAATAATATTTCTGAGTACCATGTTCAATTTTTAATATTGTACATTTGAATTTTAACATGTATTTTGTTTTTATTAATTCTTAGGTTATTAGACATATGGCATCGTCCTCTGATCACATTTTTACATGTGCATTTGTTCCCATCTATGTCGACATATGGACATGATATTCTTAATGAGGATGTTGATGATGGAGACATCACAGAACATTGTGGAGTGGAGGTTGAGTTAGACTAGTATAGTCATGTTATACGTTGTGATCAAAACTTAATAGAGGTGAAGTTAGGCTACATTGAAAAGATATAAGAGATCATGCAAGTGTACTTCTCATATTTTCAATGTGTTATATTTAGTTGCAAGTGGTGGGACACCCTTGACCATAGAAATGTAAAGGACTATCATGATAGTGGGATAATATGTATTAAATTTTTAAAAATGTGGGTTGAAACTAAGGAGCCTTATGTTTTCCTAAAACATTGCAACCAAGTGTTTTTCGACTGATATGTCAGGGTGACGGAAATAAAGAGTCATATGTAAAAGTTCTATTTCGACTTTTAAGTTGTGGATGTGTCATTTTATTATAGGTTTCTATAATTGGCCAACTATGTTTTTTTTATCCATTTTATAATGTTGGATATGAAAAGTTAACAACCATTTACAACCATCATATTAAAAACACATTAAATGGTACAAGTATAAAATTTGGTTTTGATATATTTTTACTATCATATTATTGTTTATTATAGAAAATTTATGTTGTATTATATCAACATATGTTTATGTTAATGTTTGAGATATCAAAACAATGATGATGTATTCATACAATATCTTAGTAAAGATTTATTTTAAAGTACATTTTATTTATAAAAATGATGATATTAAAAAATCAAACCTTAACTTTTTATTGTTTGAAAAAATGTAAAATTAACATAAATATGTACTTACTTTAATGGAACTTATAAGGGAAATTCAAACAAAATAACTTCTTACAACATCTATAAGTTGTGTAATCACACTTCTGGTGTTGGGGATACCAACATGGATGGCATTCCCAACCTTAACTAATGAAACTATCATTGCCTTTGCTTACTCCACTCCATCTTTTAGTTTTCTAAACATATAAAATTATATTAATCATTCTTTTTACATTCTCCTTGAAATAAGTGTCAATATAGGAAGGAAATATAAATTCTAAAATAGTATTTTCTAGAGCCTACACACAATTAAGGAAAATTTTAAGGATCCATACTCATCTAAAAGTATAGAAACCTTTGTCAATTTTAGTAATTCTTAAAATACTAATTATAAAATGTTTAGTGATATTATTGTAAAATTGCTCCAATTTTTAAGTATTTATATATATATTTAGAAAATATTGACAACTTTTCCCAACCTCAACTTTTGAAACTATCATTGTCTTTACTTACTCCACTCCATCTTTTAATTTTCTAAACATATAAACTTATATTAATCATTCTTTTTACATTCTCCTTAAAATAAGTGTCACTATAGAAAGGAAAGAGAAATTATAAAATAGTATTTTCTAGAGCCTAGAAAAATATTTTAAGAATCCATATTGATCTAAAAGTATAGAAAAATTTGTCAATTTTAGTAATTCTTAAAATACTAATTATAAAATGTTTAGTGATATTATTGTAAAAGTACTCCAATTTATAAGTATTTACATACATTTTTAGAAAATATTGACAACTTTTAGAGTAAAATAAATTTATCGTGTAGAATTTGGGTGAATAATTTAAAAAAGAAACGTTAGCAAATTTCTAAGAAAAAATAAAAAATCAGAAAAATCACGAAAATTAGCCTCTAAAATTTTCCATGACTAGAATCCAACCCAAGACACCTTGGATATAAATAATTTATGATTGTTTTTTTTAATTATTATTATATATTGAGTTTTCATTGATAAAGTAACAATCAAACTTTTACTAGCCAAGTTGTTACAATCAAACTTTTAATGTTGACAGTGTTTTACTAGAAGTTGTATGAAACACCACTCATTTGTTGTTTAATGTTGACTACAATGTTTATTAATGTTGACTGGTAAAGTCTACGAAGGTATACATACCCTACCCCCCTCTGGATTTGAACCTGTGACCTCTTAAGAGGAAACACATGTTCTTAACCAATATGCTCTTGTTGTTGAACTCTCAATATTTTGAAGGTCTCTCTATATTCTCTTGCTATCAACACTAGTGAACCACAAGAAAACAAACAATTCCAAACTTTTTATTTATAGACTTGTGTCTATTGGATATAGCTTGGTTGGTTGTGAGATTCAATTCTTTGTGAGGGACATGTTGTATTCTTAAATAGATTTATAAGATGCTCTTGTTGTTGAACCCTCAATATTCTGAAAGTCTCTCTATATTCTCTTGCTATCAGCACTAGTGAACTACAAGAAAACAAACACTCAGAAATTAGTGCTCATAACAACAAGTACTCAACAATTCTTTTCCCAACATACTCCTCCTTGCCTCACACTTTAGAAACAATGTTCATAACAGAAAGAGGTAATCCCTTCCCCAACATACTTGGCAGCGACCTGCCTCCTCACATATGCTATTTATCAAAACAATCTTTTTGCCTAGGTCTTTTCCCTCCCTTGGGGATTTTCGTAGCTTTATAAATCCCTGATTTTCAGGGGCTACCAATGGCCAAATCTTTGATTTTCCACTTGTAATAATCAGCCCAGAAGTAGTTCCAACATGTTCCCCACTCATGGAGTCATGGTCAGTTGATTTTAACATTATTGTTACATTTGTCCTTCTACAATAAATATAAAATATTTTGTTTCATACAAGTGTCATAGTCAAATAGTTAGTTGGGTCAAATCAGATCTTTGCCCAGCAGTCATAACAATTTATTACAATTCTCAAATTCAAAATTCAGATTTGCCATAAATGGCAAAATGTTTCCAAATTCGAATTTACTAAAAACAGAATAATTTGCTAACAAATTTTAAATTTCAAAAATACTTTATTTTTGGGGATGTCACATCCTTTCCCCCTTCAACAAAACACTGTCCTCAGTGTTCATTCCTTTCTTGGAACATGATTGGATGAGATTTCCGCAAATCTCCCTCCAACTCCCATGTGGCTTCCTCAGGACTAAAGTGCTTCCATTGCATCTTTACCTGAGTGATGGCTCTGTTCCGAAGTGCTATTTCTCTCCAGTCCAGAATATTCAGGGGTTTCGCCTAGAACTCGCCTTCTAGTTCCACCTGCACCAAGTTCCAATAAATCATATGAGTAGGGTAATGAACATACTTTTTCAACAAAGAAACATGAAATACATTGTGAATTCTTAGATTAGCTGGAAGTGCAAGTTGGTATGCTATGGGTCCAATTCGAGATAATATCTTGAAGGGCCCGTAAAACCTGGGTGCCATCTTGGCATAGTTCCCTAACTTCAATGAACTTTTTCGAGCTTTGACCTTGAAATAAACATGGTCTCCCACTTGAAATTCCAAGTGTCTTCTTTTTTTATCTGCATAGCTCTTCTGTCTGTCCTGTGCTTCTTTTAAGTTTTGTTGTAACTTCCTTACCATGTTCTCCATTTCTTGGAGCATCTCTGGTCCAACCATGAGTCTTTCAGCCGAGTTGTCCCAGCTAATTGGAGTCGTACACTTTCTATCATACAGTACCTCGAAAGGGCTTAACTTAGCCGAAGTTTGGTACCCATTGTTATATGCAAATTATACCAAGTGTATATAGTCTTCCCACTTGTTTGGTTTTTTTCTTACATGCATGTGTAGCATATCCTCTATGATTTGGTTTGTCCTTTCGGTCTGTCCATCTGTTTGTGGGTGATAACTTGTACTGAAATTCAAATTAGTATTTATCCCTGCAAACAATTCCTTCCAAAAAGAGGATGTGAATTTTACGTCTCTATCTGAAATCACCATTTTAGGAATTCCATGCAGTCTAAAAATTTCTTTCATAAATATTTCAGCAATGTTTATAGCTTTAAAAGTAGACTTTACAAGAATAAAGTGTGCAGACTTACTGAGTTTATCGATTACAAACATGATAGAATCATTTTGTTTTTGAGTTTTAGGCAAACTTGTTATAAAGTCCAGTGATATGGTCTCCCATTTCCATTCTGGTACTGGTAATGGCTGTAATAGGCCGGCTGGATGCGGGTGCTTGGCCTTAACCTACTGACAATCATTGCACCTAGCCAAGTATTATGTTGCTTTTCCCTTCATACTAGGCTAGTAAAATAGTTTTCTAAGTGTTGTTATCGTTTTCTGGTATCCTGGATGGCCAGAATACGGTTTCTTATGCACTTCGTCCAAGACTATTAATTTTAACTCTGGTGAATCTGATATGTAAAGTCTATTTTAAAACTGTAATAGTCCCTTCTTGTCGATACTTAGATCTGGTTTATCTGAGTTTGCAGTGTTGTTTTGTAATTCTACCATTATCTTAGTGTAATTTTCGTCGTTAATACCTGTCATCCTTATTCTTTGTTCCATATCACTTTCTGCCCTGTTGATATTTATCTCAAATAACCCATGGAATCTTCTGCTTAAAGCGTCTGCTACCTTATTTTCCTTACCCTTGATATGTCTGACCTCGAAGTCGAATTCGCTCAAGAAAGATAGCCATCTTGCTTGCCTTCCATTAAGATCTGGTTGGCTAAACAAATATTTCACATCGCTATTATCCGTCAATAGTAGAAATTTTCTGCCCATTATGTAGTGTCGCCACATTTTTAAGGCATGTATTACTGCTGCCAATTCTAAGTCATGAGTGACATAATTTTGTTCGTGTTATTTTAATTTCCGAGACTCATAACAAATCACGTGTCCTTCCGAAGTTAGGACACCACCTAGTCCTTGTTTACTTGCATCAACACATACGGTGAAGTCTTTATCTGGTTCTGCTACCTTTAGTATGGGTTCAGTTGTCAATAATTCCTTTAGCCTGTTAAAACTATCTTGACACTTTTGTGACCAGTTAAACTTGGTTCCTTTCTTTTGTAATTACGTGATGGGGTAGGCTATATTGAATAACCCTTCTATAAATCTGCGATAATATCCGGTGATTCCCATGAATGACCGGATATCCACTACATCCTTAGGTACCAACCATTCTATGATGGCTTTTATTTTCTCAGGGTCTACGACAATGCCTTCTGTTGAAATTACATGTCCTAGATATTGTATTTTCTTTTGATAAAAGTCACACTTATCAAACTTGGCATACAGTTTGTGTTTCCTCAACGTTTGCAGAACTATTCTTAAGTGTTCTTCATGTTCTTCCTCTGTTTTAGAGTAGACCAAAATATCGTCCATAAATACTAGTACAAATTTGTCTAAGTATTGACTGAAAATACTGTTCATTAGGCACATAAACGTGGTTGGTGCGTTAGTGAGTCTGAAAGGTATGACCACGAATTTGTAGTGTCCATATCTTGTTCGAAAAGTTGTTTTTCTTATATCTTCATTCTTTATCCTAACTTGATGATAACCAGATCGTAAATCCAATTTCGAAAAGATCTTGGGCCCACCTACTTGATCAAACATGTCATTTATCCTAGGTAAGGGGTATTTGTTCTTAATAGTCATTTTATTCAATTGTCTGTAATCGATAGAAAGTATTAGAGTACCATCTTTCTTTTTCACAAAGAGGACTGGTGCTCCCCATGGTGAAACACTCAGTCTGATATACTCTTTGTCCAACAATTCCTGTAATTGTATTTTTAATTCTGTCAGTTATGGTAGACTCATTCGGTAAGGTGCTTTTGAGATAGGGGTTGAACCAGGTAGTAGGTCTATGGAGAAGTCTATTTCCCTTCTAGGAGGTAATTCTGGTATCTCATCCACAAACATGTCTCTAAATTCACGTAGGACAACAAAGTCTTCTAACTTTGGCTTATCTTCTTTTTCTAATAGATTCGTTACTTGGATAGAATAAACTTGATATCCCTTTCTCATACATTTCTTGAGTTGCATCGTTGAAACTTGTCTGACTGATACAGGGTTTGGTATACCTTGGGTTGTTCTAGTAGTGCCAAAATCATATTTATAGTTAAGTATATTTGTATAACAATCTAGTACTGCTTTGTGTTGTTCCAACCAATCCATCCCGATAATCATATCGTAAGATCCTAGTGGTAGGATGTTCAAATTTGTTCTTATATTTTGACCATCTAAGCTGAAATCAAAATTAGAAATAAAGTCAACCACTTTCCTTTTAGTTCATGTTGCTAGTTGTACTAGCCGTGATTTTTCATGCTTCAGTTTCTTAAGTTTATTTGACTTTGCTACATCAGGAGTAATATAACTTAATGTAGCTCCAGGGTCAATTAAAATAGAAATTCGAGTGTCATTGATTTTACCTTCGATTTCTACCATAGAGGACTGGTGGTCAGCTTGCCAACCATCTATGGCTGCATTTATTCGATGCAGGCTTCTGCCCACATCACCCACCGTCGAGGCTTCCTACAAATTATGAACAACGACTCTGTTTTCTAAAATTAAACGTGAACAGTTCCTCCTTAGATGAGGTTCTCCACATTCCCAACACTTTAATGGTTTGCAGGGGTTGTCCCTGAACTTCTTCGTCCCCGGATTTTACCGGTTTACCGCTACCTTGCGTATTCATATGGTTGAAGTGAAAATATGTTCTCAAAAATCTTTTTGTTGCATTCTGACAAGGAGTTGGTTGGTATCCCTTCTTCCGTTGGTTCATTCAATCTTGTTTCTTATCCTTCTAGGCTTTGGGAAACTCTACCCGTTGTTTATACTGGTCATAACACATTCGCGCTTTCCTGAATAATTCACTCAAGGATTTGGGGTTGTCAAACTCAATTCTGTCCATGTAGGACTGTTGTAAACAGCTTAAGAATCGTTGGATTTTTACCTTATCCTCCCGGATGTACGGTATGAACCTTAGTAGTTCCAGAAATTTGTTTATAAGGTCCTCCATCGTCATTTGTCCAAGTATTAGTTCGTAAAATTATTTTGTTTTCCTTTTGTATTAGCTTTCAGAAAGGTATTGTTTCTTGAAATACTTCTTATAGTCGGACCATTCTAACTATTACTCCTTTAGGCCTTTGGCCAATTTCAGGTCTTGCCACCAAATGATTGTCTTCCCTTTCAGATTGTAGATGGCCATTCTGACCTTCATATTACTGGAGTAGTTGTAGTTCTGGAAGTATTTCTTGATGTCCAACAACCATGCCTCAAATTATTCTCCTGTCTTGGATTCTCCATCAAAGGTAGCTGGTTTGATCTTTTTAAATTCTCCTTCCAGGTGGTCTACTTGTTTCCTCTTTTTGTCTTTTTTAGTTTTGTCTTCAGCTGAAGGTGTACTTTCAAACGAACTGTCTCTTCTTTCTGTTTTTGGTCCCGAGTTCTTGGAATCTCTCTCGCTGACATCTTCATCGTTATTATCATCCTTTGGGATTTTCTTGGTCACTATACTGCGTAATAGGACTTCGTTTATCTCTTGTTGTTCTTGTTGTGCTTTCTTCAATTTCTCGTTGTCGGCTTTGAAAACCTGTAGTTCAACAATAAAATTCCTCATTGTTTCCAACACATCCGTGGGTGAGCTTCTGTCACTGTTCTATCTTGGATCTCCAACAGTTCTCTGCTCTGGATTTCCTTCCATCCTGATTTCTGCTCCGTCCTAAGCTGCCATAATTTACACAAAATAGAAAGGGTTTTTTGTTTGTAGCAATAAGGTTTATTAGTTTTTCATAAATCAAAATATATATTGAGCGACAAATCTGGCCCTATTTAGGCCCAGTGTTGTAACTTTTCTCTGATACAATATGTAATGTTTCCCTAAAAAGTCACAAAAAAAAAATTCTTCCTTTCTCTTAAGGGTATTTAAACTTAATTTTCTTCGTTAAGATCCATATAAAACTTCTCTTTCTACTTAGTAATGTGAATTAAGGGACTATACCTAACATAACCACAAGGGCGGTGGATACATTTGAATTCAATCAAGGATCTATTTGCAACTAAATACTAGTCCATATTGATGCTTCACATAAACTATACTACCGACCTCCACAAGGACTAATTATATTTATATATGAAAGTGAATATGCTACCATAATATAGTCAAAGATTCTATCATCACCAAATTATTTATGTTCAAAGGTATGTCACCATAACTTATGCCCCATTCACACAAGTAAGGATTACCATGGGGTATCCACGTATGATCAGCTTTAAATCCTGAAGTGATAATACGATTTCCTTGGAAAAAGAGACAGATACTAAATTAATGTATTTAAGATAGTGTGATAGTTCTCCCGTGCGAGCTTTATGACTTGTAAGGTGTTTTTCTAAGGTTAGGTATACTTTGTTAAATATTTAAGCCTCGCAATCATAACTATCCGGACCAACTCTGGCATAGGGTTTCTTTTCTTTAATCAAATTCGATGATCGTGAGGGAATCCTAATCAAAACTAAAGTAAGGGTTAAAAACGAGAAGTTTCGGACTATCTGTCATCATGATTGTTCCATGGATATGAGGCGGATTCTCTTGGGTACGATTGTAATGGATTAATGGCTTCCATGCAAGATAATTAAAGCGTTGTGAATGCATATCCTTTGACACTATCGTGTGTTTTAAAGTGCCCTACTGAAGATCCGCCACCTTGCCCTAACTCGGACATTTAGGTACAGGCCCTCATTAAACAACTCTGTGACTAGTCGACGGTTATCCAAAGACTACCGATCCATTTTGATTTTTGGCTCTGTGGTTCCTATGGAAAAAGGTCTCGCGGATGTTTCTGGTTATCAATCTTTCTCGTGTATCTCTATTTTGACGTTGCTCCTGTATACTTCTATTTTGACATTATCTCTGTGTATCAAACCTTCGGAGCGGGAAGACTATCCTTCTGGAGGCCATTTACTCAGTGAACCAGTCGACCATGTCTGTCTTCCGGGTAAGTTTATTAAACATCAAGTAGAGCCTTCAACAATTTATTACGGCGATGGTCATCTCATTTTGTTGTTCTTTTCCAAGTTTAGATACATTATCCCTTAACGTTAAAGTTTCCTATGCTTATGGTTTAGTTCCTGTACTGAAATCATATGGACTATTCATTCATCCTCGTTTCCTGAAAGTCATGACACTCTGTTTATTTGTTATTTTCCCAAGAAATACCAGCTAAATCTTTGGGAAAAAGAAAAGGGACTTAGGTATTCATTGAGACCTAAATCGTTGTTCCTCCTTAGTCTTACCCTATGGCTATATGTCATAGTCCAACGTTGAATGTCTAGGAAAATTCGTTCGATTTATTTTTCTTCAAAGAAAAAATTGTGTCCCTCTAAGTTACTTCTCATTGTTCCTTATGATGGGCGTGTTTCTTTGTCGGTACTCTTACCCAAATTCCTGTAAGCTACAAGGCGAACCCTCGGGGTCTGGTTATAACAAATCTTTACACTGACTACTTGAACCTTCATTACTTTCTGTGAATTCGATCCTGGATAGGTTTAAAACAAGTCTTTGGCACAGTTCGACTTGTATTGTTTAGGTGATAAGGAAAAACTAACACTGTCAGTTACTTTGTTTGATTTCCTTGGTTACTGTACTGCTTCTGTTTTTCTTATTTATCTTCGTTTTTTTTTTAAAGAATTGGTATAAGTCACTAATGATGGGCCTTGTCGATGCGAGGTACCCATAAGGGGTTTACTGCACTCTTCTTCCTTGGTCGACCATCAATCAGTTAGCATTTGATAGGGCAAGGACCTGAGCTTCCACATCCAAAGATGAGTGTCTCTCTCGCAATTTAAACTATTGGTCAACATTTGTCAATTCTATTAATGTTTCGTTACTTTACTTTCATTTACAAGATATTAATAATTTATGCTATGTTTTACAGAGCTTTGGTTTGCGCAAATTCCGGATGCCCACCCCTGTTCTTGGTGAAAAGGTACTTGGGTTCTAAGCCCTTCTCTTCTCGACTTTAACTCTACAGGGTCTAGGAAGTGGAGGTCGTGGCTCCACCCATTTTTCCATTCCAAAATGGTTTTGTTTCGCCTTTAGTAATATAAGGATTCCATGTTCATTTTTTTGTTTGAACAACTATGTAATAAATTTCTGGATAAAGAACTATAGTCCTTGTCGTATATACTTAGAAAGACATAGTAACTTTCAGTGAGTTTAACTCTATCCTTTCGATTACCATATATGGTTAAGAAGTTTAATGCAATCAAGACATTTTGACTAACATGTATTCAATCTGTTTGCTCCAATAATAATAATAATAACCAGAATTTTGCTATGGTCACAGAGTCTTGATTACTTCCCTATTTATTGTATTCTTCTTCTATTTCCAAGAAAAGAAGTTGTTGTTGTGACTAAGACTAGGGTAAAATAAAATTCAAGTCGCATTGTTTCTATGAATGCATTAAAAATTTCTCAAATATATATTTCGGAATAATTCTATTGTAATCCATTCTAACATTTCTTTTATATGATTGTGTCTATAATTCTATCAGAATAGTCTATCCTGGACATAAAATAGGGACGTTTCAAATACTTATACATTATGTTGTAGACATTTCAAATCTTAGATTTTCTTCTGTGGCGTCCGCAAGGATTACCAATAGTAATTAGGCCTGTCTCTTTTGTTAAGGATATAATTATCTGGTGGAATACTAGTTTTGATTCTAGCCTGTCTCGAGAAAAGGAGGTCTCGAAAAGAATGATCTTAAGACTTTACCTGTAGAAAATACCAAGGCCTCATATCTATTCTTAGTTCTTACAGGCATTTACACATAGGCAGTTCTGCAAGGGTTTCTATGCACTGCGATTTATCCTACTGTTCCACTCATAAGGTAGTACTCTAAGTTTCCTCTTTTTTTTTGAGGTGCTTACTTCCAGAAATTAACCAAGCATAGTTATTTAATTATGTCTTAACCATTAAAGATAATATCTAGAGTTTTTTCAGAAACAATCTAACTGTAAGAGTTATTTTGAATTGGGTTTAAGGGAATTCTGTCGATATTTATGCTTCGTTTTCTCAAATAGATTTTCTAGTTGTTATATCAGTTCAGACATAATATATATGCACCATATCATAGTTTTAATCATTAAACACAGATGGAAATAATTCAATTCTGAATCAATATATGTAACATATCAACGACTTAATCATTTAAATGGAGATGGAAATAATTCAATTCAGAATCAATATATATATGTACCATATCAGCGATTTACTCATTTAAACAGAGATGGAAATAATTCAATTATGAATCAATATATGTACCATATCAGTGATTTAATCATTTAAACAGAGATGGAAATAATTAGATTCAGAATTAAAACTTGCATTACATCAGATATATAAAAATCTATATAGAGAAGGAGTTGATCAATATATCTGAGCTAGTTTGCAAGGAAGACAAAGGGAAGAACCACATTCCTCCCAACCATAGAATAGGGTAGCCAAGATCAATTGTCCCATTCACCCCCTAGCCTGGCCATGAAACCATGAGGGAAAACTTGGAATATCCTCTTCAACAATGTCTTCCTCTTATATCAATATCCTTCTCCTTGCCTCACACTCAGAAATTAGTGCTCATAACAACAAGTACTCAACAATTATTTTCCCAGCATACTACTCCTTGCCTCACACTTTAGAAACAGTGTTCATAATATCAAGAGGTAATTCCTTCCCCAACATACTTGGCAGCGTCCTGCCTCCTCAAATATGCTATTTATCAAAACAATCTTTTTCCCTAGGTCTTTTCCCTCCCTTGGGGATTTTTGCAGCTTTCTAAATCCCCGATTTTGAGGGGCTAACAATGGCCAAATCTCTGATTTTCACTTGTAATAATCAGTCGAGAGGTAGTTCCAACATGTTCCCCACTCATGGAGTCATGTTCAGCTGATTTTAACATTGTTGTTACATTTGTCCTTCTGCAATAAATATAAAATATTATGTTTCATACAAGTGTCATAGTCAAATAGTTAGTTGGGTCAAATTAGATCTCTGTCCAACAATCATATTAATTTATTACAATTATCAAATTCAAAATTCAGATTTGCCATAAATGACAAAAATTTTCCAAATTTGAATTTACTAAAAACGGAATAATTTTCCAACAAATTTTAAATTTCAAAAATACTTTATTTTTGGGGATGTCACAAATAGGATGATGCGAAAGAGTCGTGATACTTTCATTTCCATTTTCATATGCATCATAGCAATGGACACATAAAATATCTTGAATTAAAATGATTCATCCGATGGAATCTTGGATTAAAATTCAATTTTAAATTTCAACTATATTTAAATGGAGGGTGATTTATATTATGTTTTTGTGTAACTAATAATCACTTTAATAATAGATTAATTATCCCTGATCTTAATCGAGTCTCTGGTAAGGTTCAGTATGGTTACAAGGTTTATGGGGTAATTCTCGGAAAAGAGTACTCTCAAGGGGCCTTCCCAGAATATTACGAGAAACTAAGCAAATAAGACAATTCTCGGTGGAGCGAACTCATGTCCCAGAATTAATCATTTGTGCAGAAAACAACAATGGAATGTAAGAATACATAGGCATCCATTCTATCAAATCAAATGTTAGGTAAACACTTCTATTCAGAACTTAAGCACATAAAACTGAACATGCGATTATGGCATTAACTTCAAATAACACTTATCAGAAATAACACCAGAGGTGTTGCAACTGCTGAGAGGGGTGCTTGTTTTCACCCAACCGTAGGCTCAGCGACTCCCAACGGATTTACCACTAGCCACCCCCGAGTTGAGGCCACGATGCTATGAGACTAAGTCTCTGTTTTCGAGTGACCGAGAACGAAGGTTACTCTCCTTCTTCTCCGCTATCACTCACTCAGCATATCTCTAGAGTTCTTCCTCCTTCCCTCACATCTCCCTCCTCCACACTTCTTCCTCACACATTTATCCTCTTGTGAGGTTGCATGTGGCGCGATTTCCCTTGTGCTGGTTAGGCCCGAGGCTCCTACGGATGGGCGGTTCATTTCCCCTATCCCTCATTAATTCCCGAGGATCCATCTAACTACCAACCTGTGAGTAATTTATTTTGAGCCAACAAGCCACTCTTGGTTCTCCGGGCCAGTGAAGTTGATGCAGGAGCATCTCAAGCGAGCCAACGCGAAGGCAAAGGACTATTGGACAACCACTCAGAGCAAATTTTGAAATTGTCTTGAAGTTAATGTGTCAACCTTAAATGTAATAATTAAATGAAGGCGCACTTGTATAATGTAACGAAACTTGAGATATTTGCTCTCGTCCTTAGTAGATGGAGGCATTTATGAAATTAAATGTAAGTAGGTAGAATTGAATGTGTAGATTAGACAGTTTTAGAAGGAAAGAGGGAAACGAGATATAGACACCCTCATTGTGTATTGTAACATTATCAAGCAGGAAGAAGAGCATAGGAGAGGAGCAGAGAGCTGTGTAAGAACACCCATGTACAGAGATTTGGATTAATAGAAAGAGGTTGATTCAAATTCATGGTGTCGTGTTTGTTCTCTGTATATGTATGTTGAATGCTATGCTCATGAATGTTTATTTCCTGTTATACAATAGCTTTATATGCTGTGTATATGATTTCATGTTTTGAGTTTGAAGTCTGAGAGGAAATAGGAATAAGTTTCAATTGTTTCTCTATCTGAGCAAGAGTTCCTGCAAGGAGTGCGTCGACAAAGGGCTCAGATAGTTTAACCTTTGTTCTCATCTCCACAAAAGTGCAGTTGGGCACAGGAGCCATGCAAGGAGTGCGCAGGCTGAGTGAAGTCTCAGGGTTGTGGACCTGAGTGAAGCATTGAGAGACTGTTGCTGCAGGCATGCGCAGGGTCAAAGGAAATTCAGCACTTGGAAGTGTCTGAAGGACGCGGCAAGGCGTGTGCGCAATAGTCTTCTCTAAGAATCAGAGTTATAAGGAAGCTCAGGAAGGAGAGACCCTTATAATCGCTGAAAGGGTTGCACATAAGTTATACCTGGAAGAACTAAGAAGGCTTCATAAGTTTGTGCCGCAGGCAGACAAGTTGGCAGAGGAACACTTAGTCATTCACAAAAAATCACCAAGGAGGAACGGATGGTCAGAATCCTCTGAATAGGATTCGCGAAATCCCGTGAGCTGTTAGATCTCACAGAAGAGTAGGGGAGTTACAGTGGAAGTATCGAAAGGGTTATAAGCTCAGGAGGAGTAGGACCGAATATCCAAGCCACAAGGGCCGTTGGATTTGCACGTGGATACCTGTATCAGAATTTCGTGGGTGGAAATCCCGTAAACATTGCAACGAGAATCACGATATCCCGAAATGCGATATCCAAAAAGCCAAGAGGATTGCATGGGCCACGGAGGAGTCAGTGAGTGGACAAGTGGCACATTGTTTCGAATTTCGTGGAGAGTGAAGTAGCGAAAATATTGCATTAGGATTCGCGATATTACAAAGTCCAAAATGCTGATGAAGTGAAGTGGCGTTGAAAATTGAAAGCTCGCATGTAAATCAAAGTTTTGGCAAATTGGGATTCGGGAATCGTAAGGACAAGTTACTCGACCTCACGATCACCGAAATCACGATAAGGAAAATCCTAAAAGAGAGAAGAAAGGGGTCAGCACCGACTGTTTCGGGTTTCGGGGATTCAGGAGACCAACGCTCGACCCACGAATTCGCGAAAGTGTGAAGTCAAATCTCCTAAGTGCAAAGAAGGGGATCCCGTGAAGAGTTGGTGTGGGTGCAGATTTCCTGAAAGGGAAATAGAAGAGCCATTCTGAAGCTCTTCGGGCCAATAAAGAAGGAAAGATCTTGTGCTGACGTGGATCTTTCAACCTACGGGTTGTGGAGGGAGCGTGCGTCGACGTCAGTTTGGTATCAGAGTGCAGAAAGGTTCTTTTCTTTCCGTAGAAGAGAAGAAAGAGAATTCACCATGCTGCCAAGAAGAAGAGATAGACAAACACCAGATCCACCAGAGGATAGGGAAATGCCGAGAAGAAGGGGCAGGCAGATGATAGATCTAGCTATGGAGAAAGAGATGTGTGATCTATGAGCTAGACTCGAATACATGGAGACAGTGCAAAGATGCACAGTCAGTGCTGGGGATCTTAGTGATTCTGAAAGTGAGATTGAGGTTGAATATGAAGAAGAAGTTGCAGCTGAAGATGCATGAAATGAACGCTTGATCAGAGCTATTGCAAGAATGGGTGCAAGAGCCAAAATGGACATTCCAGTTTATGAGGGAAACTTGGATGAAGAGGAGCTTCTAGACTGGATTAGATCTCTAGACACATACTTTGACTACGAAGATGTCGAAGAGGACAAGAAAGTCAAGCATGCTGTCACAATATTGAAGGGACATGCAGCATTGCGGTGGGATGAACTAGAAGCTGAAAGACGCTGCAAGGGAAAGAAAAAGATCAAAAGCTGGGAAAGAATGATCGCAAAGATGAAGGTGAAATTCATTCCTAAAGATTACCAGATTACTCTATTCAGGAGGATGTAGAACCTGAGACAGAAGCTGATGACAGTGAAAGAATACACTGAGGAATTCTACAAGCTCAATATCAGGGCAGGTCATCGGGAAGGCGATGATGAAAAGGTTGCTAAATATCTGAATGGTATGATATATGACATTCAGGATTAGATGAGCATGGTAACCATCCGAACGGTGGAAGATGCTTATCAGATGGCTCTGAAAGCAGAAGAGAAGCTGAGCCGAAAGCAAGGTTAGAGAGGCTGGGGCAGAAGTCAGCCAAGAGGCAAATTTGTTGCCCAGGATAAATATCAGAAGCCCAAGGAGGACTGGAACAAACCTCAGAATCGAACCGAGAGAGGTGGAAGCTCACAGAGAGGGAAATATGTTGAGTAGAGAGGACAACATACTGAGCAGAGAGAAGATTATGCTGATAACAATAATTTTCCTTGTACTAGAGGTAGAGGAAGAGGAAGAGGTGGAGTAATAACATGCTTCACATGTGGAAAGAATGGGCACAAGTCTTACGAGTGTCCGAACAAAAAGAAGGAGATTGGAGAAGCTCACATCACAAAAGCACAGAGGTGGGATGTTGAGGCAGAAGACGCTGAAGGCAGAAGATCATTGATGATGTGAAAAGCTCTTTTGACACCAGAAAAGGAGGTGGAGAGTTCAGTCCAAAGGACCAGACTTTTCAGGACTGCTTGCAAGACCAAGGACAGGGTATGCAAGGTCATTGTAGATAGTGGTAGCATAGATAATCTCGTTTCTACAGAAATGGTAGAAAAGTTGGAGCTGGAGACGATTGATCATCCAAGCCCATACGAAATTTCATAACTACAAAAAGGACATCAGGTAACTGTTACTAAACAATGCTTAGTTGAATTCAAGATAAGAGGATATAATGATAAGACATTGTGTGATGTCATTCCTATGGATGTTTGTCATCTATTGTTGGGTAAACCATGGCAATATGACAGGAATGTGATTCATGATGGGAGAATGAACACATACACCCTAGAAAAGAATGGGAGAACTCACATGTTACTTCCAATTAAGGATAAGGAGGTGAAACCGGAAGTAAGAAACACAATACTTCTCATGAGTGGGAAGGAACTTCTTACCGAGGTTAAGAAGAAGGAGGATCCACAGTTCATTGTGGTCAGGAAACCGAATATTGTTTTGACTAGCACAAGAGTGGATGATTTACCAGAAGAAATTCAGGAACTACTGGAAGAGTTTGTTGATATAGTAGTGGACGAATTACCTCGTTCATTGCCACCGATGAGAAGTGTGAGTCATCATATTGATCTCATACCAGGAGCCAGTTTTCCAAATAAATCTGGGTACAAATTGACGCCGCAAGAGAATGAAGAAGTTAGAAGACAAGTCCAAGAGTTGTTGGACAAAGGGTTGGTCAGGGAAAGATTGAGTCCATGTGTTGTTTCAACAGTACTCAGTCCGAAGAAAGATGGAGGCTGGAGGATGTGTACTGACTCGAGGGCGATTAACAAGATAACTATCAGGTACATATTTCCATTGCCGAGGATGGATGATTTGATGGATTGCTTGAGTGGAGCAAAGTATTTTTCAAAGATTGATTTGAAAAGTGGTTATCATCAAATCTGCATGAGAGAAGGTGATGAGTGGAAGACAACATTCAAAACAAACGAAGGGTTGTATGAATGGCTTGTTATGCCGTTTGGATTAACAAATGCGCCAAGTACCTTCATGAGGTTGATGAACGAAGTCCCGAGGGAGTTCATCGGAAAATTTGTTATCATATATTTGGATGACATACTGATTTTCAGTAAAACCGTGGGTGAGCATCTAAAACACTTAGCTACAGTGATGCAGAGGTTACAACAGGAGAAGCTATTGATAAACATGAAGAAATCCTCATTCATGAAGATAGAGCCCCTTTACTTGGGATTTGTTATTTCTGCAGATGAGTTGAGGATGGATCCAGATAAGGTGGAGGTAATCAAGAATTGGCCATCACCGAAGAATATCTTTGAGGTGAGAAGTTTTCACGGATTGGCTAGTTTCTACCGAAAGTTCATTAAGAATTTCAGTGGAATTAGTGTAGCGATGATGGATACAGTGAAGAAAAGACACAAATATTTTCACTGGACATAAGAGGCTGAGAAAAGTTTTAATCTGTTGAAGAGGAAGATCACGGAACAACCAGTTTTGGTGTTGCCGGATTTCCAAAGGACATTTCAAGTGAAATGCGATGCAAGTGGATTCGCAATAGGGGCAGTCTTGAGTCAAGAAGACAGGCCAATATCATACTTCAGCGAGAAGCTTAACGAAGCGAAAGTGAAATACTCCACTTATGATAAGGAGTTTTATGCTATCATACAGGCATTAAAGAAATGGAGACATTACTTGATCCCGAAGGAGTTTGTCTTATACAGTGACAACCATGCATTGCAGTTTGTGACTCAATAGGAAAAGTTGAATCAGAGACATGTTAAATGGGTTGAGTACATGCAGAATTTCACATTTGTGATTAAACATATTTCTGGTACTGCTAATAAAGTTGTTGATGCTTTGAGCAGGAAGTGTTTGCTATTGCAGGAGTTCAAAGTTAGAACGTTAGGTTTTGATGATCTCAGAGACATGTACGTAGATGATCAGGATTTTAAAGAGGCGTATGAAGTAGTTGAGAATCCAATTCTCATAGATAGAAGCCAATGGACAGAATACATGATCCAGGAAGGATTATTGTTTAAAGGTAATCAACTGTGTATTCCGAAATGCTCCATGAGGGAGAATCTGCTGAAGGAAAAGCACAGTGGAGGATTGGTAGGGTACTTTGGTCACGAAAAGACATTCGCAAAGTTGAATGAGTCATATTTTTGGTCGGGAATTCAAGCAGATGTCAAAATATTCATGGAGAGATGCAGAATTTGCCAGCATTCGAAGGGAAGGAGACAGAATGCGGGTTTTTATCAACCATTGCCCATACCTGAAAGTTCGTGGGATGCAATCAGCATGGATTTCATATTGGGGTTTCCAAGAACACAAAGAGCATTTGATTCAATATTTGTGGTGGTGGATAGATTTTCCAAGATGGCACACTTCATTCCATGTCAGAAAACCAGTGACGCAACTCACATTGCGAACCTGTTTTTCCAAGAGGTCATTCGACTTCATGGTTTACCAAGGAGTATAGTTTCGGATAGAGACACTAAGTTCATAGGGCATTTCTGTAGGACCTTATGGAGGACGCTGGGAACTAAATTGTTTTTTAGTTCAGCAAATCATCCTCAGATGGATGGACAGACGGAAGTGGTGAATAGAAGTCTGGGAGACTTGTTGAGAAGCCTGGTGATAGAACACCACAGCAAATGGGACAATATATTGTTGCAGGTAGAGTTTTCTTATAACGACTCAATAAATAGGAGCATAGGGCAGAGTCCATTTTAGGTTGTCTATGGCATGCAACCGAGAGGAATTTATGAATTGATGGATTCAGAACAGACTGCAACTAGAAGTGCTAGTGCAGAATAATTCACAGAGGCGATGAAAGAACTTCACAGCCAGGTGAAGGAGCGAATACAGAATTCAAGCCAGGAGTACAAGCGTAGAGTAGATCAACACAGAAGACAACTTCAGTTTGAGGTTGGTGACTTGATTCTGGCACATTTGAGAAAGGAAAGGTTCTTGAAGGGAACATATAATAAATTGAAAATGAAGAAAATCGGACCATGTAGGGTCTTGAAGAAATTTGGGGCGAATGCTTATGAGATTGAATTACCCGATGGGATCGAAATTTCTCCGATATTCAATATCTCATATTTGTACCCATATAAAGTTGAGGAGGCAGGGATAGAAGATGAGAAGCCAGTGATCCAGTGGACAAAACAGATTCCAATTGCAGATAAGCCACAGATGGAGCGCATATTGGATGAACGAATTGGTAAGAAGACCAGAAGGAAAGAATACTTTGAATATTTGGTCAAATGGAAGGGCCATCTGGTTGAAGATGCCAGCTGGAAGAACGAAGCAAAGATCCAAAAGCATGGACAGACCAAGCACGAGCTCATGGATAGGAGCCCATGAAGTTTTTCAAGCCAGGGAGTATGATGCAGGAGCATCTCAAGCGAGCCAGCGCGAAGGCAAAGGACAGCTGGACAACCACCCAACGCAAAGTTTGAAATTGTCTTGAAGTTAATGCGCCAACCTTAAATGTAATAATTAAATGAAGGCGCACTTGTATAATGTAACATACCTTGAGCGATTTTCTCTCGTCCTTAGTAGATGGAGGCATTTATGAAATTAAATGTAAGTAGGTAGAATTGAATGTGTAGATTAGACAGTTTTAGAAGGAAAGAGGGAAACAGGATATAGACACCCTCATTGTGTATTGTAACATTAGCAAGAAGGAAGAAGAGCATAGGAGAGGAGCAGAGAGCTGTGTAAGAACACCCATGTATAGATATTTGGATTAATAGAAAGAGGTTGATTCAAATTCATGGTGTCGTGTTTGTTCTCTGTATATGTATGTTGAATGCTATGCTCATGAATGTTTATTTCCTGTTATACAATAGTTTTATATGCTGTGTATATGATTTCATGTTTTGAGTTTGAAGTCTGAGAGGAAATAGGAATGAGTTTCAATTGTTTCTCTATCTGAGCAAGATTTTCTGCAAGGAGTGCAGTTGAGGTTGTCCGCAAGGAGTGCGTCGACAAAGGGCTCAGATAGTTTAACCTTTGTTCTCATTTCCACAAAAGTGCAGTTGGGCACAGGAGTCGTGCAAGGAGTGCGCAGGTTGAGTGAAGTCTCAAGGTTGTGGACCTGAGTGAAGCATTGAGAGACTGCTTCTACAGGTGTGTGCATGGTCGAAGGAAATTCAACACTTGGAAGTGTCTGAAGGACGCCGCAAGAAGTGTTCACAAGAGTCTTCTCTAAGACTCAGAGTTATAAGGAAGCTCAGGAAGGAGAGACCCTTATAATCGTTGGAAGGGTTTCATAGAAGTTATACCTGGAAGAACTAAGAAGGTGTCGTAAGTTTGCACCGCAGGTGGACAAGTTGGCGGAGGAACACTTAGCCATTCACAGAAAATGACCAAGGAGGAACGGACGGTCGGAATCCTCTCAATAGGATTCGCGAAATCCTGTGAGCTGTCAGATCTCGCAGAAGAGAAGGGGAGTTACGGTGGAAGTATCAAAAGGGTTCTAAGCTCAGGAGTAGTAGGACTGAAGATCCAAGCCATGAGGGCCGTTGGATTTTCATGTGGATACCTGTATCGGAATTTCATGGGTGGAAATCCCGTAAACATTGCAACGGGAATCGCGATATCCTGAAACGAGATATCCTGAAAGCCAAGAGGATTGTGTGGGCCACGGAGGAGTCAGCGAGTGGAGAGGTGGCACATTGTTTCAGAATTTCATGGAGAGTGAAGTCCCGAAAATATTTCATTAGGATTTGCGATATTGCGAAGTCCGAAATGTCGATGAAGTGAAGTGGCGTTGAAAAGTCAAAGCTCGTGTGTAAATCGGAGTTTCAGCAAATTAGGATTCGGGAATCGTAAGGACAAGTTACTCGACCTCGCGATCGTCGAAATCGCGATAAGGAAAATCCTGAAAGAGAGAAGAAAGGGGTCAGCGCCGACTGTTTCAGGTTTTGGGGATTCAGGAGACCAATGCTGGACCCACGGATTCGCGAAAGCGCGAAGTCCGATCTCCTAAGTGAAAAGAGGGGGATCTTGTGAAGAGTTGTTGTGGGTGTAGATTTCCTGAAAGGGAAATATAAGAGCCATTCTGAAGCTCTTCGGGCCAGTAAAGAAGGAAAGATCATGTGCTGACGTGGACCTTTCGACCTGCAGGTTGTGGAGGGAGCGTGCTTCGGCGTCAGAAGTCCAAATACGGTATTGGTTTCGATGGAAGTTAACGCCACATTTCTAGGTGCCTTCCACCACCTTTCTTCAGCCATCGTGATCTCTTTTTCAACATATCCCCTCTCAGCAGTCCTTCAATATATATTCATAATATTATTCACATTCATTGACCTTTTTCACAAGGTCCATTCACATCACACATTCACATTTATGGGTTTGCGACAATGCTTGGCTAGTATAGTTATTTTTACAGACTGGGGGAAACAGGGTGTTACAATTCCCTCCCCCTTAAAGGAACATCGTCCTTGATGTTCTATATATCAACTTGACATGCATGTACAGATGTGAACAAAATCAGATATGCTTGTTTCATGGCATCCTCCATTTCCCATGTAGCCTCGTCTGGGCCAAAATGTTTCCAGTGCACCTTGAACTATGTAATGGTTCGTTTCCAGAGCGGTGTTTCCTTTCTATCTAGTATGCATTGAGGTTCTGGTAGAAATTCTCCCTCCGGTTCCACCTGAATCATAGACCAATCAATTATATGGTTAGCATCATGTACATATTTCTTCAATAATGAGACATGGAAAACATTATGTGCTTTTACTGTGGGAGGTAGTGCTAGCCTATAGGCTATAGGTTCCACTCTGTCTAGAACCTCAAAGGGTCTACAATACCGAGGTGCCAACTTGGCAAAAGCCCCCATTTTCAGGGAACTCTTCCTGGTCCTAACTCTGAGATATACATGGTCTCCCGTCTTGAACTCTCTTGGAGTTCTCTTTTGGTCGGCATAACTTTTCTATTGGTTCTGAGTGACTTTTAGGTTTTGTTTTATCTAAGTCACCTGTTGTTCCATTTATTTCAACATGTCGGGTCCAAAAGAAATCTTTTTTATGGGATTAATCCAGCTGACAGGAGTGTTGCATGGTCTACCATAGAGGACTTCAAAGGGACTCATCTTTAAGGATGCTTGGTAGCCGTTGTTGTAGGCGAATTCTACCAATGGAAAGCAGTCTTCCCACTTCTTGGGTTGATGCATTACATGCATTCTTAGCATGTCTTCAAGTATTTGGTTCACTCTTTCTGTCTGTCCATTGGTTTGAGGGTGATAGGCGGTGCTAAACAACAATTTGGTTTCTAAGCCAGCCATCAGTGATTTCCAAAAGTTAGAAGTAAATTTCGTGTCTCTGTCGGACACGATCTCCTTCGACATACCATGCAGTTTGAATATATCCTTCATGAATACCTGGGCAATATCGATTTCTTTGCAAGTGGACTTGACAGGGATAAAATGGGCAGACTTGCTCAATTTATCCACCACTACCATGATGGCATCATTCTGTTTGGTCGATGTTGGTAATCCAGTGATGAAATCCATGGAGATGGTTTCCCATTTCCATTCTGGGATTGGTAGAGGTTGTAATAATCCTGCTGGGTGTCGGTGTTCTGCTTTAACCTGTTGGCACTCTATGCATTTGGCCAAGTACTCGACTATGTCTTTCTTCATTCCAGGCCAATAGAATTGTCTCCTAGTGGCCGCGATCATCTTCTGGTATCCTGGATGACCATAATAGGGTCTTTTATGTAGTTCATCCAATATGAACCTCTTCAAGTCGTCATAGTTTGGAATATAAAATCTGCTTCTATAAGTGAGTAGACCTCCTTCGGTCATCTAGTAGCCTTCATATTTTACTCCAGCAGTTTCTTGTTGTAGGTACATGGTCACGGTCTGGATGAAGGGATCTGTTTCTTGTGCATTTTTTATTCTTTCCTTGACATCTGTCTTGCAGGTGCTCACTGCTGCCAGGTGAATTGTTTTCATACTTCTGCTAAGGGCATCGACCACCCTATTTTCCTTTCCTTTAATGTGTTTGATTTCGAAATCAAACTCACTAAGGAGGGCCATCCACCTAGCTTGCCTGGCATTGAGCTTTGGTTGATCAAACAGGTATCACAATCCGCAGTGATCTGTCATAAGTACAAACTTTCTTCCCAGGAGGTAATGCCTCCACATTTTCAAGTCATGCACTATGGAAGCCAGTTCTAGATCATGGGTCACATAGTTGACTTCATGCTCGTTCAATTTTCGGGATTCATAGAAGATCACACTTCCTTCCTGCATAAGGACTCCTCCGAGCCCTTCTTTACAAACATTTGTGCACATGAGGAAGTCAGCTTTTGGATCGGTGATCTTCAGCACGGGCGCATGGGTCAGTAGATGTTTCAAGGTTTGAAATCTTTCTTCACATTTCTGTGTCCACAGGAATTTTGTCCCCTTCTTCTGGAGGGCAGTGATTGGACAACCAATCTTGGAGAATCCTTTTATAAATATCCTACAGTATCCTGCTAATCCCATAAAGGATCTGATGTCCGAAACATCCTTTGGGGTAGGCCATTCCATGATAGACCTGATTTTGTCAGGGTCTACCGCTACTCCTTCTTCGGAGAGAACATGGCCTAAGTAATGTATTTGCTTCTGGAAGAATTCACATTTGTTGAATTTGGCATAGAGATGATGTTCTCTTAGCACTTGCAACACAAGTCTAAGATTCTCTTCATGCTCTTTTCTGTTCTTGGAGTAAATTAATATATCATCAATAAAAATAAGCACAAATTTGTCTAGGAACTTTCTGAGTACATTGTTCATCAAGCACATAAAAGTGGCAGGGGCATTGGTCAACCCAAATGGCACTACCACAAACTCATAGTGGCCATACCTCGTTTGCAAGGCTGTTTTATGGATGTCTTTGCCCTTGATTCGGACTTGATGGTATCCCGACCTCAAATCAATCTTTGAGAAAATAGACGCACCCCCCAATTGATCGAATAGGTCATCGATCCTGGGCAAGGGGTACTTGTTCTTTATGGTTACCTTATTGAGTTACATATAATCTATACACAGTCTAAGGGTATCATCCTTCTTTTTCACGAACAGGACCGGTGCTCCCCATGGAGACACACTGGGTCGAATATAGCCTTTATCCATCATTTCTTTTAATTGCATCTTGAGTTAAACTAACTCGGGTGTGCTCATCCGGTAGGGTGTCCTAGACACCGACACCACTCCTGGTGCAAGTTCTATCGAGAAGTCTATGTCCCTTCTCGGAGGTAAACTCGGTACCTCTTCCGGAAACACATCTCTGTATTCTCTCAGGATAGGGTGGTCGTCAAGGCTTGATTTGTCACCTTCGATTGTTTTCAACACCTGTATTGCATATAGGGGACATCCCTTTTGGCAATACTTCCTCATTTGCAGAGTTGATATTTGTCTCACTGAGACAGGTTTTCGGATCCCTTGAAGGGTTATCTTTTTCTCTTCTTTACTTACACATTCTAAGGTTTTATGGTAATAGTCCAATCTGTCTTTATGGGCGGCTAGCCAGTCCATACCAATCAGCAGATCATACGATTCCATGGGTAATAAGTTAAGGGTTGTTTGGGTGGTAAATCTACCCAACATCAATTGGCATGCTGGTATAACCTCTGCTACCCTTCTTCTGGTGCCAGTGGCTAATTGTACCAACCATGGCTTGGTATGTTTTTGTGGCTGTAGTTTACACTTATCAATAGCTTTAGGGGCTATATAACTCAAATTTGAACCAGGGTCAATTAAAACAAACACTAGATGGTTGGAAATCATACCTTCTATTTCCACTACTGAAGCTTGGTGGTCGGCTTGGTTATTATCCAAGGCTGCATAAATTTGTGGCACACTCCTGGCCACATCATTGATGGTAGTAGCTTCTTGGATGTTATAAATCCCCCGACTATTCTGTTGTCAGTGTGGGCAGTCTCTCAGGAGATGTTCTTCTCTGCAACCCCAACATTTCAAAGGTTCTCTCTTTGGGTTATCATTCTTCACTGATATGGGTCCAAAAGTTTTATTTCCGCTCAAGGAGGGAAAATTCTGTTGGTGCATACTCTAGGCTGGAAAGTTCATTCTTGGGTTCTTCTTGTAGTTCTTAAATCTTGGGGGTTTAATTCTCCTTTTCTGAAATCTTGAACTATTCTTTTGTTTCCATCCTTCGTGAGGTTCTGCTCGATGCCCAAATTGTTCATGACAATAGGTTTCCTTTAGAATAGTGTCTTCTAGAGTATTTGGCTCATCAAATTCAATTCTATTCCGATAGTCCTTAGGCAGTCCACTGATGAAGCGTTGCACCTTTTCCTTTTCCGCCTTGATATAGGGTACATACCTCAACAAATAGAGGAATTTGTTGACATATTCTTCTATAGTAAGTTGTCCCAGTTTGAGTTCATAAAAATCTTTAGTCTTTTCGTCGAAATATATTTCCGACAGATACTTATTTCGGAAGTATTTCTCAAACCGTTCCCAAGACAGGTCCTCTTCGTGAACCCCTTTCATATTCTTAAGGTCTTCCCTCCAAATGGAAGCCTTTCCGTTCAAGTTGAAAGTGGCCACTCGGGCCTTCATATTTTCTGAAAAGTCATGGACTCTGAAATACTTCTTTAGTCCAAGCAACCAGACCTCTGCTTCCTCTCCCTTCTTTATTTCATCGTCAAAGGAGGGTGGTTTGGCCTTTCTGAATTCTTTGAATTTTTTACCTTTGGAAGAATTTTGCTTCTTCTGTTTTCTTTGGGGATAGGAATTGGTTCTGCTGCTAGAAGAGCCCTCTAAATCGCTAGCTTCCTTCTCAAAGGAATTATCCGATGCTTGTTCTTTACCTCTGGGGTGGACCTTTTTCAAGGTGCTCCTCTCAGTGTGGCCATTGATATGACCATGTTTCTGAGTTTCAGGTTCATGCTACATTTGTCTTTGTAGATCGGATAAACTCTACAGTAAAACTGTGTTAATTTATGTTTGCTTTTCTTGTTCTTTCATCATCCTTTCATTGTCGGCCTTGCAGCTTTGTAATTCGACCATGAGACTCCTCACAGTATTGGCTAGATCTCGAGGGGTCCCTGCTACCCTCCTTTCATCAGACTCTTCGTCTTTATTGTGGGAGCCTTCTCCCACTTCATGGTGAGTCACCATACTATGCGTTGATATTTTCCCGCGGTTGATCTTCCGCTTGTGTGCAAAAGGAAAAACGCTGGTTGTTAGTCAATATTTATATTTATTTACAACTAGTACATAATTTATATTTTCACTTGTACACACACACAATAGGGGTTTTTCGTTCTTAACTTCATCTTTTGATTAGGAAGGTTAAGACAGGGAGATATTGTTTTTAAGAGTGTTCCGAACGGAGCTTCTGCACAACTCGTTCATGATCCCAAGTAGGCCAAGTGTTGTAACCATGCTCTGATACCAATTTGTAACACACCCACTACGATATAATAAGATTTTCTCTTTTCCTCAAGGGACAGAATCCCCGAAGTCCTACGGGGGCCTAGCCCAGGCTAGTTCTTCCCTATTCACCTCCCTGTGAGCATGGGTTAGGACCACAGGTCAAATAAACCAGACGCCTTTGCATGTTTCACGACTCGGTGATACAAGTGAGTCCAATCTTAAAGGTAGAATGGCGAGGGGGATCTAGAATGAAACCCTGGTCGTAGATCTGGGCACGCAGATTTTGGTCATTTAGATCTACCCGCCACTTAATGACAAAGCACTAGCTCCCTTTCTTTAGTGCTTATCTCGATAGGACCACATACGTTCCTAAATGCAAGCACCTTTCACAACTCGCGACCTCGCGAGTCATGTGTCGAAGACCCTCGAATTTTCTTCACCAATCGTCGATACCCGAGATTCTGATATGGTATGGCCCCTCCTTATTAGCGCTCTCCATGCATGACCACCGGCTAGGGACAACTACTAGCCTTTCTCGCAACTTGCAAGTTCACGAGTTGAAAGGTTGAACCTCTGGGCCTTTCTTTTACAAAACCCCGAGACGTGAAAGTCAGAGAAGGTTTGACTCCTTCTGGGCTTCTCGGAACTCACAACTTCGCGACTTGAGTTGTTGAGCCTTTGTGATCCTTTCTTACGAGAACTTGAAGTACGAGAAGTCAACAGGATGTTGACTCTTGTTTCAAACGATACGTGTCCACCACTTGTCACCACTTCTCCCTCTCTCTGGGCATCTTATCATCACACCACTTGTCAACCACATGGGTCCCACCAAGCGGACGTGCCACGTGTTGCACAAGCTCTTGCAACTTGCAAGCTCATGACTTCTACAGTCGAAACTGATTCCCCTCAACCTATGAGACCCCGATATGCGATATGGCGAGGAGGTCTTGACTCAATGGTTGCTCCTACTTCTTGCTATTCGGGACTTCACGACTCCAAAGGTTTGGTATTCCACCTCCAAACTCATGAATCTCCGATACGCGATGTATCGAGACGTCAGATCCCATGAATGTCCTTCCTCTTTAATCAACGACCTAGATCACATCGCGATCTCACGATCTCGGGACTTCGTGACTCCAAGAGCCTGGTCTTCCACCTCCAAACTCACGAATCCCTGATACGCGATGTATCGAGGCATCAAATCCCATGGCTTTCCTTCCTCTTTGATCAACGGCCCAGATCACATCGCGATCTCGCGACTCGGGACTTCGTGACTCCAAGAGCCTGGCCTTCCACCTCCAAACTCATGAATCCCCAATACGCGATGTATCGAGGCGTCAGATCCCACGGTTGTCCTTCCTCTTTGATCAACGGCCCAGATCACATCGCGATCTCACAACTCGGGACTTCGTGACTCCAAGAGCCTGGACTTCCACGTCCAAACTCACGAATCCCTGATACACGAAATGGTCAGATCTCTGCCACCTATCCTCCAACATGGACGGTCCCGATGTCTTCGGGACTTTCGGGACGTAGTCGAGCTCACTCTCTCGCCTAAGTAAAGGTTAAGATCGACGGCTTATAGAGCTCCGATGGGTCCCTAGGATCTACAGTCTAGAATCCCATCGCTATTTGCGAAGGCTAAAAGGGCGAAGTGTTAACGCCTACGCTCCTTCTCTAGATCCGTCGGTGTTGACAGGCTTGGGGTATTCTCAAAAGGATTTGGACCATTCATTTACCAAGCGATAGGGTATTTTCTTTCTATATTTGAACTCGTTATCCCTTCTGAGCTTGAATCATGAAGTTCAAACTCTCGGAGCTTTAAGCTCCCATGACCCTTAGACTTTAGAAAGCTACTCTTTCTTGCAGAAGGGTTCCAAACTCGGATTTCATGAACCCTTAGACGGTTCTCGGGCAATTATCCCTGATCTTAATCGAGTCTCTGGTAAGGCTCAGTACGGTTACAAGGTTTATGGGGTAATTTTCGGAAAAGAGTACCCTCAAGGGGCCTTCCCAAAATATTATGAGAAACTAAGCAAATAAGACAATTCTCGGTGGAGCGAACTCATGTCCCAGACTTAATCATTTGTGCAAAAAACAACTATGGCATGTAAGCATACATAGGCATCCATTCTATCAAATCAAACGTTAGGTAAACACTTCTATTCAGAACTATTTACAAGCACATAAAACTGAACATGCGATTATGGCATTAACTTCAAATAACACTAGAGGTGATGCAACTGTTGAGAGGGGGCTTGTTTCCACCCAACCGTAGGCTTAGCGACTCCCAACGGATTTACCACTAGCCACCCCCGAGTTGAGGCCAGGATGCTGCGAGACTAAGTCTCTATTTTCCAATGATCGAGAATGAAGGTTACTCTCCTTCTTCTCCGCTATCACTCACTGTGCATATCTTCAGAGTTCTTTCTCCTTCCCTCGCATCTACCCCCTCCGCGCTTCTTCCTCACGCATCTCCCCTCTTGCGAGGTTGCGTGTGGCATGATTTCCCTCGCGGTGGTCAGGCTCGAGGCTCCTACGAATGGGCGGTTCATTTCCCCCATCCCTCATTAATTCCTGAGGAGCCATCTACCTACCAACCTGCGAGTAATTTATTTTGGGCCAGCGAGCCGCTCTTGGTTCTCTGGGCCAGTGAAGTCCAAATACGGTATTGGTTTCGGTGGAAGTTAACGACACCTTTCTAGGTGCCTTTCACCACCTTTCTTCATCCATCGTGGTCTCTTTTTCAGCATATCCCCTCTCAACAGTCCTGCAATATATATTCATAATATTATTCACATTCATTGACCTTTTTCACAAGGTCCATTCACATCACACATTCACATTTCTAGGTTTACCACAATGTTTGGCCAGTATAATTATTTTTACAGACTGGGGGAAACAGGGTATTACAACTAACAAATCCATAATTTAATAAATTGGATAATATTTATGTTAATGTAAACTATGAATATTGTTATGATAATTTTACTATACATATCATTTGGACCAATACATCATAAATTGTAAAATTTTAATATATAAATAATCTAAAGAGAAGGGAAAAAACTATTCAATGTCATAGTGAATCATTTAATTTAAATTTACATCATAAATTGTAAAATTTCAATAATCTAAAGAAAGGGACAAAAAGTATTCAATGTCATAGTGAATAATTTAATTTAAATTTTTTAAACAGAAAAAAAAACTCTATTAAATGTCATACTATACTATCCTATGCTTTGTCTATTGTACATTGTAGAGGATAACTATTTGGTTTTAAGGAAATAGATAAGTATTCATAAAACTCAAGTAAAACTTACATTGCATAATCCTAACTTTATATAATAATCAATCAATTAAAAATTATATGGAATAATGTAACACTATATCTTTATATAATAATTAATATCTTTATATAATAATTAATTAATCAAGTAAAAATTATATGGAATAACGTAACTATATAAATTTTATATGGAATAATTCTAACTTTATATAATGGTATAATAAGATTTGTATGTACATTCAAATGAATTTATAAATAATATTATATAATTTTATTTAAGAAAAAAAAATTAAAATTTTGACATAATAAAAATTTGGAAATTTCAATATTAAAAATTGAAACAGATGATCTAAAAATATGTAAAGAAAATAGGGTAATATACCTTCAACAAATTACTTAAGATTGACACCAAATGCCTGCCTTCTTACATAAGAAAATGTGATAATTTCACGGAAGAGATTAATACGGAAGAGATTAATATGAGATGACAAGACATGAAAAATTGACACCAAATGCATGCCTTGTTACATAAGATAATGTGATAATTTCACGGGCGAGATTAATATGTGATGACAAGACATGAAAAATGTACGAGAAAGACAAATACCGAGTCACTGATGATTCTATAATCTGGTCCCAGACCGATTTCCTTGGGGACAGAATTTAGAATTTCCACTATAAATATCATTGAACCTGGGCTGTTTGGTTAATACCATATAGAAAAAATAGAATATGATCAAATAAATATTATATAAAAAAATATAATATAATCAAATAAATACCATATATTATACAAAGTATCATGCAGGTTACAAGTAAATAATAATTTGTTTTACCATTATAAAACAACATAGGATTTATAATGTCTTTAGAGTGGTGGAGACTTCACTTCTTTTACATTCAAAGATATTTTGTATAGAGGAATTATTTGAGCTCAAATAATCTCTAGATTTCAGAAAATTAATTGAATAAAAAAATTTAGTTGAATTACTTAGGAATTATTACTGATTTATAAATTGTTGCTATGTAGTAGATAGGATTGGCTTCTACCCCACGCTTGTTGGTTGGATTAATTTCTACTAACCACATTTAAAACTGAAGCTTCCATTAATCATTAGTTATTGTTCATCCACAGACATATCCACCGTCACTAGCATAGATCCAAGAATTTTTTGGATCTTCGGGATCCTTCCAAAGACCTCTATAAATAAGAAGCAATTATAATTGTTTTCAAGTAAGGAAATATCATGTCTATTTTCAGTTTATTGAGTATTTTTTTCTTGCCTCTGCCCACTTCATCATGGTATCAGAGTTGTAAGGTTGAGGGTTGTAACAGTCCCGTCAGAGAAGAAGCAATTTGCCCAGCGTGAAGATCGGCTTGTATTTTGTGTGAAGGTGCTCCAAGTTGGAAGAGTGGTCAAGTCTAGAAACATCGATATCTATTGAGGAGGTAGAATTAGGTTGTGTGATGCAGTAGCATCGCTCCACCTCAACAATGCACCAGCATTCCAACACACCTGCGCGCATTTCAGAGAGGGAGAGGCATTAACCCTCCCATTTTAAAATTCGAAATATTATCCTATACGAGACCATGTTGTAAGCTTGAGTGAAAACCAAGCCATATCTTTGAAGAGGTAGAAGATAAGGTCGCCTTTAATGGCTGACAAGTTGATGGCTCTAGGCTCAATTCAGACTAGGTGGCCATTTATGAAAACTTCAATGTAATAGATGAGGTTAGGTGAGAAAGAACAGGCTCGCAGAGCCCCTCTTTTGTAAAGAGATCTTGTATCAGATTTCATTAGGAGACTTTGGAGGATTCAGAGAGAGATATTTGTAGAAAGGTCAGATAGAAGAAGCATAATTCAAGAGAGGTATGATAGCAGAAGTAGAACTCAGGAGAGATTTAGGTTAGGAGAGCCTGAGAGAACTGAGACTCTGTTAAAGTCCAGTTTTTGTAAACATCTGTATAGACATACACAGATAATAGAAAAGCAGTTTTTCCTGCTCATGGTGTGTTTATGTATTTGTGTTCATTGTTATGCTTTTATATGTCATTCATGTTTTGAATATATGAACTAGTGAAGTATTGTATAAGTTTCAATTGTTTCTCGTCTTTGAATTCCGAGTGAAAGGAGTGCACATAGTCCGCAAGGAATGCATTGACAGAGCTTATTTAACCTCATAAAAGCTCAAGAGAGATAGCGTTGAACTTTCATCAGCATAAGTGCAAGGAGTGCACAGAAAGAGCTCTCTGTTGAGTTCGTAAAGAGACAGAGTTACTGAACACTCTGTAAGTAGAATCTTTGCAAGGAGTACATCGAGCAAGGAGAACGCTAGGAGGGCGAGAAGAATTTCTTTTCAAGAAATCCTTCGGATCTGAGTATGACGAAATCCAAGAAACACAAGGAGTGACTGGGAGATCAGAATCTTCGAGGAGATCAAGCTCAGAAGGGATAACACAAGGAGTGTGTGGGTAACAGACTTATTCCAAGTCCTAAAGATCAAAAGAAATAACGCTTTCAGAAGTGTAAGCGATACCCAAGATAGTTGGGTTCACAAGAGAAACTTCAAAGGTCGAAGCCTTAGAACGTGGAGGATAGAAACTCATTCTGTTGGATAACTTTTGGATCAGGGAGGAAAAGTGTCAGAGGATCCGACACTCTGAAAGGATTCACCTCGAATATTTTTTTTTGTTGAAATTTGATAATCCTAAAGGTCGAAGTCCCGGAAACGACAGGATCAGTTGATGTGAAGGTGGACACACGGTGCCAGATCTAGATCTTCAGAGGAAAGCGGAGGAGGAAAAGGTTCGAAGACCCGGAGAAGACCTCGATTGTTGATCGAGGAGGGAACAAAAGGACCTTCGATTTGGTTGAGGAGGACAAATTCCCGAAGCGAGAGAAAAGCCATCGATTGAGGAGGACGCGTGGAAGACAATCTGCCATTTCGGAGAAATCTCTCTAGAAGAAACGAGAGTTTGAGATTTTGGATTCTCGAAGGCCAGATTCACAGAGGGAATCATGGTCGTAGATTCAAGGAGACAGGTGGCAACAGATCTTATACTATGGAAGATTTCCATATGAAGGAAAGTAAAGTTTGAGAGTTGAAAATCTCGAAGCCCGAAAGGCGAAATCAACCTCAACTGTTGATTGAAAGGGAGCTACGTGTCGACAGATCGTGGAGATTTGGGATCGAGCGTGGAAGGAGGAAAGAAGACAAGAAAGGGAGGATAAATAATTGTCGTTGATCACGGATCATCCCTGAAAGCGAGAGATCAATGGATGAGAAGGATTGCAGGGCAGGACATGCCCGGACGTTAATTTTCCTTGAGCGGGTTGCAATTTTAACCATGGTTTCAACAAAGGGATACATGGCAGCTGGAGGTAAATTGCAAGGAAAAAAGCGGGTTGGTTTAAAACCATTCTTGCTTGCACTTGCAATCACTCATTTGCACAAGGTCATAGCCCATGGGCGTATGTAGGAAGAGGCTAGTGAAAAGGAGCTAGCACCAGCAAATTGAAGAGCACCCAGAGTGCCCAGACAGAGGGTGAGGGTATCACAGGACCTGTGCCTAAGAAGAAAAGGGGGATTGTGTATAATTGTTTTCGGTTCAAATGGGAGCCAGAAGAGTTGATCCGACTCAGAAGAAAGAAAGGTCCTTGACCGGGAGGTTGTGTATCCCTACGGGCGAGTAGGGGGGGTTGCATCAGGTGGTATCAGTGCTGAATTTTTGTCTGGAGGTTTTAGGTGAAAGAGAAAGAGGAGAAGGTTGAATTTTGTTTGCAGACAACAAACAAGAAGGAAGTGAAAGGGATGATCTAATAACATCAAGTGGTGTTAGAATTTCAATTTTTCCTGTCGACAGCAGGTGAAGGAAGTAGGGTATTGATGCTCTGTGAGAAGGTTGTTGCACACGCGCACAACAACAAAAATTTAAACAACCAGGTGAGTTGTGACAGAAGATGGAGATTCTCTCAAATGTAAAGTGATCCATAGACTTGCTAGGAGGGTGGGTAGAAGATGAAAATGGCTAAAAACGCCATGAGCATGGTCGAAAGGAAGACTGCAAGCAAAAATGCAATCCAGAGATGGATCATGAGCTCAATGAAATAAGAGAAAGAATGGAATAGCTATCATTGAAGATGCAGCAAGAGGCAAAGGTACACTGGAGGTACGAATGTCCTGTGAATAGGAAGAAAAAATGGCCTATTCAAAATTTGTTGGCCAGAAAGCAGCAACAAGAGTTGAGAAGGTGGTTGGGGAAATTAGAAAATCTCAGTGACACAGAGGAGGAAAAGATTCGCATATGTGAACCAGAAATTGGGAGACACCTCAATGATGAGGAGGAGGTGAGATCAGATGAAGATATCATAAACTACCAGGTGGGTAGAAATGGACATTCAAGTTGCCAGGTGGGAAATAGAAAGAGATCAATACAAGGTATCATATACTCCAAGGGGAGTAGTGTTGAAAGTTCAAATTTCCAGGTGGGAAATGAGATGGGATCGGTTGATCTCATAGACTTTCAGGTGGGAAGAAGAGAAGTCCCAAATTTCTAGGTGGGCAGGGGGAAAGAAACGAGACTGTTTGAAAGTCTGAGGAGCTCAGAACTAGGTTTAGGTCAGCAAGGAGTGTTGATAGGTGAAGATTCATGTGGATTTGTAGACCATATGAATGAATATGATGAGAAGTTAAATACTTTCACCATCCAGGAGGAGGACCAGAGGAGCATTTTGATTATTGGAGGGATCAAGACATTCCTACCAAACAACCAAGTAGAGGCCAGCGCACATGATGAAAGTGCATCAGAAGAGGAAGGACAACCAACATAAACTATCAAAGAGGAAGAAATGGAGCAGAAACTAATGTCTACCCCAACAGAAGGAGATGAGCATTCAAAAGAATGGCTCAAAATTTTCGGCCAGGAAGATGAACAGGAGATGAATGTAGCACTGAAGACTGCAGCAGAAGAGGAAACATACATCATGGATTTTGCTGAGTTGTATGAGGAATTGGAAGCCCTAGAGAGAAGGGTAATGGTGCAGATCTTGCACATCCAACAAGTCAAGTTGGAAACAGATGGAGGAGCATACCAGCCAAAGGAACGGTTGGAGGAAGTTGGAGATATGCCAGCACAAGAGGAGCTGACAGAATCTAATCTGTCAGAGGAGAAAATTGAGAAACAACTCAATGATGAGACTACAGAAATGGAGCCTGCAGAAGGGTGGCAAGATAATGCCACAAAAGAAGAATAAAATGATATGAGGGGTCAAGATGATCTACCCACCGATAGGGAAGAGTTGCATCCGAGAAGACTGCATAAGGAGAACCATCCATTTGAGCAGTTGGACAGGGTGATAAAGGATATCGAGAAGTTGATGTTGAGGTCAGTAGAAGCAGTCAACAAAGGGGAGATGAACAGAAGAGAGTCTTCCATAGAAGCAAGGAAGAAACAGAAGAAGCAGTAGTAGCAGCATAGCTGGAAAGGATCAAGAGGAAAAATCCAAGGGAAAGTTTGGGATCCATGAGGATTTCAACACTAGAGAAGAGGAGCTCATGAGTAGGAGATCATGATTTTCCTAACAGTGGAGTATGATGCCGGAGCATCGCTCCACCTCAGTAATGTACCAACATTCCAACACATTTGTACGCATTTCAGAGAGAGAGAGGCATTAACCCTCCCATTTTTAATTCGAAATATGATCCTATACGGGTCCATGTTGTAAGCTTGAGTGAAAACCAAGCCATATCTCTAGACAGGCAGAAGATAAGGTTTCCTTTAATGGATGACAGGTTGATGGCTCTAGGTTCAATTCAGACTAGATGGCCATTTATGAAAACTTCAATGTAATAGATGAGGTTAGGTGAGAGAGGACAAGCTCGCAGAGCCCCTCTTTTGTAAATAGATCTTGTATTAGATTTCATTAGGAGACTTAGGAGGATTCAGAGAGAGATATTCATAGAAAGACCGGATAGGAGAAGCATAACTCAAGAGAGGTCTGATAGTAGAAGTAGAACTCATGAAAGAGTTAGGTTAGGAGATCCTGAGAGAACTAGGACTTTGTTGAAGTCTAGTTTTTGTAAACATCTATACAGACACACAAGGAGTGCATGGGAGATTGGAATATTCAAGGAGATCAAGCTTAGAAGGGATAATGCAAGGAGTGTGCGGGTAATGGACTTATTCTAAGTCCTAAATCTCATACGAAATAACGCTTTTAGAAGCGTAAGAGAGACCCAAGATAGTCAGGTTCTCAAGAGAAAGTTCAAAGGTCGAAGCCTTCGAACACTGACAAAATATTTCAAGGTGGAAGAAGTCAAAATATCAGGAGGAGGATCGTCAGAAACCATCTGATCAGTTGTGGAAGGGAGCCTGGACCATTAGATATATGTCTAGTGAATGAAGGAAACATAGAGGAGAGGAATAGACCCAATCCGTTGGATTTGAACGCAGAGGACCAACAATCGTTGGATATGGAGGTAAGTGCACAAAACTTAACCCTTGTGTGCGCAGGAGAGTGGACTCGTCAAAGTCCCGAAGTCCTAAAGAGAATAAGGACGATCCATAGTCTAGAGCGACAGGTGGCGAAAGATCTGAGTTTCGAGTGAAAGTGCTCCAGGAGGAACGAGTGTGAAGGAGTTGAAACTCCTAAAACCCAAAGACCCGAAGCAGATAGAGGCTATCAGATCAAGGGGGATACACGCATTAAGAAATTGTGTGTTTCGGGTGAAAGCACTCTGGGAGACATGAGTGCATAGGAGTTTGAAACTCCCGAAGCCCGAATAGTGAAGCCCCGAAGACCTCAGGATCCGAAGAGAATCTGGACTGTCAGATCTAGAAGGCTACGTGGCGAAAGATCGTGAACTATGGGTGAAATCACTCCAGGAGAACATGAAGGAGAAGGGTTTGAAATCATCGAAGCCCGAACAACCAAAGCAGATGATAGTCATTGATATGGGTTGGACAGGTGTCACGAGATCGTGAACTTTAGAGGATCGTACTCCAGAGTTTTTGAAAATTTGAGTTTCAGAAAGTTCTAAAGCGTCAAAGCCCGAAGCATTCAAGGCCATTGATCCCAAAGGGGGCATGTGGATCATTGATCTGTGAAGGGACACATGGAGGACAAAGACTCATTTCATTGGATAATTGTTGGATCAGGGAGGACAAGTGTCAGAGGATATGACAATCCGGAAGGATTCACCTCAGAGATTTGTGTTTGTTCTACTTTGAGAATCCTGAAGGCAGAAGTCTCAAAAACGACGGGAGTTGTCGATGTGAAGGTGAACATGCGGCGCCAGATCTAGATATCCGAAGGAAAGGGGAGGATGAAGAGGTCTAAATATCCAGAGAAGACCTCAATCATTGATCGAGGAGGGAATGAAAGGACCGTCAAATTGGTTGAGGAGGCCAAAGTCCCGAAGCGGGAGCAGAGCCATCGATTGAGGAGGATGCATGGCAGACGATTTGCCAATTCAGAGAAATATCTTCGGAAGAAACGAGAGTTTGAGATTTTAGATTCCTAAAGGCCAGATTCGCGGAGGGAATCCTAGCCATTGATTCAAGGAGACAGGTGGCAGCAGATATTCTACTACAGAAGATTTCCACGTGGAGGAAAGTAAATTTTGAGAGTTGAAACTCCCAAAGCCCGAAAGGTGAAATCAACCTCAGTCGTTGTTTGGAAGGGAGCTATGGGTCGACAGATCGTGGATATATGGGATCGAGCATGGAACAAGGAAAGAAGACAGAAAAGGGAGGATAAATAAAATTCGTTGATCATGGATCATCACCGAAAGCGAGAGATCGACGGACGAGAAGGATTGCGGGGCAGGACATGCTCAGATGTTAATTTTCCTTGAGCGAACCGCAATTTCAACCACGGTTTCAACAAAGGGATACATGGCAGCTAGAGGTGAATTGCGGGGAGAAAAGAGGGTTGGTCTAAAACCACTCTTTCCCATGCCCGCAATCACGCGTTTTCTCAATGTCATAGCCCAGGGGTGTATGTAGGAAGGGGCTAGTGAAAAGGAGCTAGCGCCTGCAAATTGAAGAGCGCCCAGAACGCGTAGACAGAGGGTGTGGGTATCATAGGACCTGTGCCTAAGGAGAAAAAGGGTCCCGTGTATAATTTTTTTGGGTTCAAACGGGAGCCCGAAGAGTTTATCTAACTCAGAAGAAAGAAAGATCCTAGACCAAGAGGTCACAGAACCCCAGGAGGGGAGGGTGGCTGCATCATTGTGTAACCAAAAGGTCATGCTCATGGCTTTGTGCTGACATATGTGAGTGACAAAAACATAAGTCTGAGTTGTGGGAGGAGATCGTTGTATCTCTCCACCAAGAGATAGTTATCGGTGAAGCCTAGCGATCAAGAGACAAGAAGTACACTACATCTTAAAATCAAAGTCCCCCTCTGGATTCAGAAGGTTGATCAAGAAGCTACACCAGGAAAGTAGAAACATTGATGTGGTTACTACTCATAAGTTCGATAATAGAGCAGGGAACGAGAGACCATTTTCGGCGAGAATGTTAGACGTAGGCCACGGTCCCAGAAGCTGCCACTAGTTCCTAGTGGTCACTGAGAGGGACCAGGTGCCCATTCGTCACTGAGAGAAGATATTCCTCTAAGGAGCCATGAGAGGAGGTGTAATTGAGAGGAGGTGTAATTTAGAACTAGATCACAAAGACCCTAGTCTAGTCTCGTTGCTCATTAACTAGTTCCCGCTAGTGGTGAGAGGTCACAACTATGGTGAATATTTGCAGCACAAATATGGTTGGGTCGAGGCAATGAAGTCGTGAAGTTCTTTGTAAAATGGTCACAATTTCTATCTATCTCTCTATTACTATAATCTTTTGACTATTTTTTTTTTTTTTTTATACCGAAAGGATTTTCATTAAGGCTTGATTTTTTTTTAAGAATGACATCATGCATGTATCAATAACTTATGATTCCAACATTTTCTGGGAAAATTTGTGATAATTGGGCATTTATAATGAAATTAATATTTGATTCATATGAGCTATCAAATATAGTAATGATTGTTTATATTGAACCACAAGATGAGTCTATTTTGAGTGTTGATGAAAAGAAAAAGCTTGATGAAAATAGGCAAAAGAATAAAAGGGTTTTGCAGATAATTGGACAAGTGTTGGACGATTTAGTTGTTGGAAGGATTAAACTAGACACTACAACCAAGCAAGTGTGGGACATTCTAGAGACATCATATCAAGGCACTAGTAAGGTAAAAGGTGCCAAACTACAAGAACTTATAAGAGAATTTGAAAACTTGCAAATGAAATATTATGATTCAATAGATCAATTTACATATCGTGCTATAGATTTGTTTAATCAAATAATATAGAATGGTGATGAGCTATCATATCAAAAGGTTTTAGAAAAAAATTTAGGAAGCTTTCCTAGAAAATTTGATGCAATTGTTGTGGTAACTGAAGAATCTAAATATTTGACTACATATTCTATGGATGAGTTGGTTGTCTCCTTGAAAAATTATGAAGACAGGTTGAACAAAAATGAAAATACCTCATTGGATAATGCATTCAAAACACAAATGACATTTTGCAGAGGAAGAGGAAGAGGGAATCTAGGATTTAGAGGAAGAGGAAGAAATAATTTTCAAATAGAAGAAAGAAAGAATCTAGATCTAGGAGGAAGGAGAAATCAAAATAACAATCAGGAATCACAAAGGTATGACAAATCAAAGATTCAATGTTATTACTCCAACAACTATGGTCATTTGAAAATGAATTCCAAAAGAAACAAGAATATATGAGAAAACATAATGCAAGCTTCTCTAAGAGTAGTTCTGAGACATTGTTTATTACACGTTATGTAGCTCAAGAAAATGCAAGTAACATGTGGCTTCGTGATAGTGGTTGTAGTAATCATATGACTAGAATTAAAGAGTTGATTTAGAATTTGGATACATAAGTTAAATCAAAAATTTAATTGGATAATGAAAACATTGTAGAAGTCATGGGAAAAGGTGCAATTACTGTAATAATAAAGACTGGAAAGAAAATTGTTCCTGATGTTTATTGTGTACCTAGTTTGCACCATAGTCTCATAAGTGTGGGACAACTTACTCAAAAGGGTTATAGAGTTGCTTTTGAGAATAATGTATGCACTATATTTGATATTCCTCCTAGTAAAATGGTGATTGCAAAGATTGAAATGACAAACAACAGAATGTTCCCACTTCACATGAAAAGTGAAACAATGGAGAAAATTGGAGCAAGTTTCAAGGCATCAATTCAAGATCAAGCATGGGTACAACACTTGAGGTATGGCCATCTAAAATTCAAAGGATTGTGTTTGTTGCAAAGAAATGAAATGGTAAGAGTTTTACCACCTATTCAAGCACCAGTAAGTTCATGTGAAAGTTGTATTTTGGCCAAGCAACATAGGAAAAACTTTCCAAAAGAAATGTCATATAGAGCTTGGGCACCTTTAGAAATTGTGCATACAAATTTATGTGGTCCAATGCAAACACCATCATTAGGGGGGATAATATATTTTCTAACATTCATTGGTGATTATAGTAGAAAAACATGGGTCTATTTCCTCAAACACAAATATGAAACATTTGACAAGTTTAAGGAATTCAAGGCATTGGTTGAGAAATAGAGTGGTCCATCCATTAAGGTATTGAGATCATATAGAGGAGAAGAATACAAGTCAAATGAGTTTTTGGAGTATTGCATGTATCATGGAATAAATAAGAAATTCCCTACAAGCTATACACCTCAACATAATGGTCTTGCAGAGCGGAGGAATCGTACAATAATGGAGATGGAAAGAAGCATGTTGAAAGGCAATAATCTATCTAATGAATATTTGGCTGAAGCAATAGCTTGTGTAGTTTATATATTGAAAATGAGTCCAACAAATATTGTGAGGGACATGATTACTCAACAAGCATGGAGTGGTAAGCATCATAGTGTTTCTCATTTTAAAGTATTTGGTTGTATTTCATATGCACATGTGCCTAAAGAAACAAGGAGTAAGTTGGATGATAAAAGTGAAAAATGCATTTTTATTGGTTATGATAAACAATCTAAGGCATATAAGTTGTATAATCCTATAACCAATAAAGTCATTGTAAGTAGATATGGTGTATTCAAAGAGGAAGAATCATGGGATGGAAATATAGACAAGACAATTGTAGGAACAACAACAATACCATATGAAGAACAAGAAGAAAAAGGTCAAGGAGAACAAGGAAAATAATCAAATGAGCAACGAGGAATACCATCAAGAATTCCACAAGAAGAAAAATCACAAAGGAAAGTTGAGAAAGGAGAATCATCAAGTTCACAAGTAAGTAATGACTCAAATACTACACTTGAATCATTAAGACCAAGATTAAGAGGCAAAAGGACTAGATGTAATGAACCTAAAAAATCACCATAAAAAATAAAAAATAAAATTATTTGTACATTTATCCTTGAAAGGTTTCGAGATCTCAAGCAAGTAAGCTTTATGTTAAAAGTCTTGAGTCTGAAGGTTTGTTAGAGTCCTTACTATCGTCGACTATTTTTACCATTCAACTTAAGTTTTCTAATCGACGATATAATGAGTATTTACTCATCACTTCAATGTTTAATTAAGATCCTGAAAATTATAAATATTCTCTTATCTGCTAGTACCTATAACACTACCACAGTCTTAACAATACAAACAACTTTGGGGTTTTATGACCAAAACCCTACATAAAAATATTACCCTATGTTTGCAATAAAATCGACTCGTAATACAGTTTGTTACTTCTATACCTCTATCCGAGATGAAGACTCTCCAATGTTCTCTTACCAGTCCATTCATTACATTATTAGAGTTGTTCCCATAACAATAAGTTTTCTTCTAGGTTCCTACAGTTTGGGAAACATAATAGAGGTCAATTGGGTTTCAGCGATTATAAATGTCGAACACAAAGCGAAACTGCAGAAATACTATGGACCCAACACTTCGGGGTTCGGGATTTCACGTTTGGAAGTGTCAAACATTAACACACCACAACCTCCGAAAGGGAAAAAGGGAAAGTGGGACCCACCCATCGGGTATCGGGGGTCGGGACTTCATGAGTTCAAGTACCCAAACAACAACATATACAAACTTCTGAAATTGCGAAAGCTGACCAGCGTATCAGGATTTCGGGGTTCGGGATTTTGCGAATACAAAAATGTGAAAAGAGAGAAGGTCGGAATAGCGCTTCGGGGTTTCGGGGTTCGGAACTTCGTGAGTTCAAGTGCCCCAAACAACAACATAAACAAACTTATGAAAAGCGAAAAGGAAAGGTGAGACCCGCATTTCGGAATTTCGGGGTTCGGGCCTTCATAGCCAAACAACCAACATAAAACAATTTCCGAATTGTGAAAAAGAAAGGAACTGACATTTCAGGATTTCGGGGTTTCAAAAAAAACCAAACAACAGTGCATGACAATTCCCGAATTCTGAAAGGTGAAAAGGGTGTGCGACCAACACTTTGGGATTTCGGGATTCGAGGTTTCGGGGTTTCAAATGCCAAACAACAACGCACAACAATTCCCGAATTCTGAAAGGTGAAAGGGTGTGGGACCAACACTTCAGGATTTCTGGATTCGAGATTTCAGGGTTTCAGAAGTCAACATCCAACATACAACCACTTCTGAATTGCGAAAAAGATAGGAAGGTGGGACCTGCATTTCAGGGGTTCGGGGTTCGGAACTTCGTGAGTTCAAGTGCCCCAAACTTCTTATGTAACCAACTTCTGAAATGCGAAAAGTGGAAGCTTCGTGGTTTCAGAGTTCGGAACTTCACGAGTTCAGAATCCATACATAAATATACACGAACCTCCGAAAGGTGAAAAGAAAGTTGGACTAAGTTTTCCTATTGAAAATAATTAAGGTAATCATTCAATCAAAATGCAAAGGAAGAGAGTACTCTACTTCTACTGTAACTCTTTACACTATTTTCATCACTCCCTGCTCTTTATCCTTTGCGGGTACTCTTAATTTTCGTTTTCTAGGAGAACTGAAGGTGTAGAAGGATACGATATACCTTTACCTCACAGAATTCCGAAGGCCTAAGGACTTAGGAATTTTACACGCACAGAAGGGCACAAAGGGTAAAATTTTCTGAATAAGGTAAATTCTATAATATCCACTTAGAGCCTCTTTTAATCAAAGCATTAAACGTCAACAGTACTAGATCCATGCATCTATGTAATTACATGATTAAGAATATCATTCCATTAGGGATTTGTCATTATAAATGATGTTCCGAGGGATCTGAGGTCGGTTTCCTGGGGACTTATCTACAGAGAGGATCTGCATCATTGTCGTTAATTTCCTCCTTTCCATACTTACTTATAGAAATATAATTACAGATTTTCTTCACATATATTCCCCACAACAAACAAAAATGGAAAACATTACAATTCTAATTTAATCAATACGATGCATCAGAAAAATCATTCAGAAAGAGAGTGGATATCATTCCACTTTGGATTTAATAAGACATCGAAATAAAAACATAGCCATTCATAATCGAGAGGGGTAGATCAACATATCTGAATCCAATCCGCGGGAAGACAAAGGGAACAACCACGTTCCTCCCAACCGTAGAACAGGGCAGCCAAAGTCACTTGCCCAATTCACCCCCTATCCTGACCATGAATCCATGAGGGCGAACTTGGAAACTTCTCCTCAGTAATGTCCTTCAATTCCAACAGTTCTCCTCTTTCCTTACACTTACTCAACAGTGTTCATAACAACAAGACAATTTTGTTTCAGCAAGCTCCTCTTTCCTCACACTCAAACCGCAGTGTTCATAATAGCAAGAGAGCTCAGGAATCCTTTTCCATCATATTTGGCAGCGTCCTGCCTCCTCGCATATGCTATTTATCCATTTTTATTTTTATTTTTGCCTAGGTCTTTTCCTTCCTTTGGGGATTTTCGCAGCTTTCTTAATCCCTGATTTTCAGGGGCTTCCCATGGCCAAATATCTAATTTTCCACTTGTAATCATCAACCCAAAGGTAGTTCCAACTTGCTCCCCACTCATGGAGTCATGGTCAGCTGATTTTTAACATGGTTGTTCCATTTGTCCTCCTGCAATTAATATAAATATTCTATTGTGATACAAGTGTCATAGTCAAATAGTTAGTTGAGTCCAAATAGATCTCTGCCCAACAGTCACAATAATTAAATACAATTATTAAATTCGAAAATCAGAATTGCCATAAATGGCAAAAAAATTTCAGATTCAAATTTGTCAAAAATGGAAATAAATTTCCAGCACACAAAAAATAAAAATATTTATTTTGGGGGGTTGTCACATACTTTCCCCCTTCAGTAAAAAACTTTCCTCAGTGTTCGTTTCTTTCCTGGAATAGGATTGGATGATATTTCTGCAAATCTCCCTCCAATTCCCAAGTGGCCTCCTCAAGACTAAAGTGCTTCCATTGCACCTTTACCTGAGCGACGACTCTGTTCCGAAGTGTTATTTCTCTCCGATCTAGAATGCGTAGGGGTTCCACCTGGAACTCGCCCTCAGGTTCCACCCGCATCAAGTTCCAATCAATCATATGAGTAGGGTCATGAATATACTTTTTCAACAAAGAAACATGAAACACATTATGAATTCTTAGATTAGCTGGAAGTGCAAGTTGATATGCTATGGGTCCAATTCGATCTAGTATCTCGAAGGGCCCACAAAACCTAGATGCTAGCTTGGCATAGTTCCCCAACTTTAGCGATCTTTTTCGGGCTTTGACCTTCAAATAAACATGGTCTCCCACTTGAAATTCCAATTGTCTTCTTTTCTGATCCGCATAACTCTTCTGTCTGTCCTGTGCTTCTTTCAAGTTCTGTTGTACTTTCTTTACCATGTTATCCATTTCTTGGAGCATCTTTGGTCCAACCATGAGTCGATCAGCCGGGTTATCCCAGCTAATTGGAGTTGTACACGTTCTACTGTACAGTATTTCGAAAGGGCTCAACTTAGCCGAAGTTTGGTACCCATTGTTATATGCAAATTCTACCAAGTGTAGGTAGTCTTCCCATTTGTTCGGCTTTGTTCTTACATACATGCGGAGCATATCCTCTATGATTTGATTTGTCCTTTCGGTCTGTCCATCTGTTTGTGGATGATAACTCGTACTGAAATTCAAATTAGTTTTTAGCCCTGCAAACAATTCCTTCCAAAAAGCGGATGTGAATTTTACGTCTCTATCTGAAATCACCATTTTAGAAATACCATGCAGTCTAAAAATTTATTTCATGAATACTTCAGCAATGTTAATCGCTTTAAAAGTAGACTTTATAGGAATAAAGTGTGCAGACTTACTGAGTTTATCGATTACAACCATGATTGAATCATTTTGTTTCTGAGTTTTAGGCAAACTTGTTATAAAGTCCAACGATATGGTCTCTCATTTCCATTCTGGTATTGGTAATGGTTGTAATAGGCCGCCTGGATGTTGGTGTTCGGCCTTAACCTGCTGACAATATCGACACCTAGCCAAATACTCTATTGTTTCACCCTTCATATTAGGCCAGTAAAATAGTTTTCTGAGTGTTGTTATTGTTTTCTGGTAACCTAGATGGCCAGAATACGGTTTCTTATGCACTTCATCTAAAATAGTTAATTTTAGCTCTGCTGAATCTGGTATGTAAAGTCTGTTTTTAAATCTTAGTAGTCCCTTCTTGTCGATACTTATATCTGGTTTATCTGAGTTTGCGATATTATTTTGAAATTCTACCATTATCTTAGTGTAATTTCCATCATTGATACCTGTCGTCCTTATTCTTTGTTCCAGATCACTTTCTGCCCTGCTGATGTTTATCTCAAATAACCCATGGATTTTGCGGCTTAAAGCATCTACTACTTTATTTTCCTTACCCTTGATATGTCTGACCTCGAAGTCGAATTCGCTCAAGAAGGCTAGCCACCTTGCTTGTCTTGCATTAAGGTCTGGTTGGTTAAACATATATTTCACCCTGCTACTATCCGTCAATAGTAAGAATTTTCTGCCCATTATGTAGTGTCGCCACATTTTTAAGGCATGTATTACTGCTGCCAATTCTAAGTCGTGAGTGACGTAATTTCACTCATGTTCCTTTAATTTCTGGGACTCATAACAAATCACATGCCCTTCCTGAGTTATAACACCACCTAGTCCCTCTTTACTTGCATCAACGCATACTGTGAAGTATTTATCTGGGTTTGCTACCTTCAAGATGGGCGTCGATGTCAATAATTCTTTTAGCTTGTTAAAACTATCTTTACACTTTTGCGACCAATTAAACTTGGTCCCTTTCTTTTGCAGTGACATGATAGGGTAGGCTGTCCTGGAGAATCCTTCTATAAATCTGTGATAATATCTGGTGATTCCCATGAATGACCGGATATCTACCACATCCTTAGGCACTGGCCATTACATAATGGATTTTATCTTTTTCGGGTCTACGACAATACCTTCCGAGGAAATGACATGCCCTAAATATTGTATTTCTTTTTGATAAAAAACACATTTGTCGAATTTTCCGTATAGTTTGTGTTTCCTTAGTGTTTTCAGAACTAATCTTAAGTGTTCATCATGTTCCTCCTCCGTTTTAGAATAGACTAGGATATCGTCGATAAATACTACTACGAACTTGCCTAAGTACTGGCTGAAAATGTTGTTCATTAAGCACATAAATGTGGTTGGTGCATTAGTGAGTCCGAAAGGTATGACTACAAACTCATAGTGTCCATACCTTGTTCGAAAAGCTATTTTGTTTATGTCCTGGTCCTTTATCCTAACTTGATGATAACCAGATCATAAATCCAATTTTGAGAAGATCTTGCCCCCCCAAACTTGATCGAACAGATCATTTATCCTGGGTAAGGGGTATTTGTTCTTAATGGTTACTTTGTTCAGTTGTCTATAAGCAATACAGAGTCTTAGAGTACCGTCTTTCTTTTTCACAAAGTGGACTGGTGCTCCCCATGGCGAGACACTTGGTCTGATATACTCTTTATCTAACAATTCCTGTAATTGTATTTTTAATTCTGTAAGTTCTGGTAGACTCATTCAGTAGGATGATTTTGAGATAGAGGTTGATCCGGGTAGTAAGTCTATGGAGAAATCTATTTCTCTCCTAGGAGGCAATTACGGTATCTCATCAACAAACATGTCTCTGAATTCACGTAGGACAGCAAAGTCTTCTAACTGGGGCTTATCTTCTTTTTCTAATAGATTCGTTACTTGGATGGCATAAACTTGACATCCCTTTCTAATACATTTCTTGAATTGCATCGCTGAAACTTGTTTGACTGACACAGGTTTTGGTATGCCTTGGGCTATTCTAACAGTGCCAAAATTATCTTTATAGCTAAGTATCTTTGTATCACAATCTAGTACTTCTTTGTGTTGTTCCAACCAATCCATCCCAATAATCATATCATAAGACCCTAGTGGTAGGATGTTCAGATTGATCCTTATCTTTTGACCATCTAAACTGAACTCAAGATCATAAATAAATTTAACTACTTTTCTTTTAGTCCCTGTTGCTAGTTGTACAAGCCAAGATTTTGCATGCCTTTGTTTCTTAAGTTTATTCGACTCTACTACATCGGGAGTAATATAACTTAACGTAGCTCCAGGGTCAATTAAAACAAAAATTCGAGTGTCATGGATTTTACCTTCAATCTCTACCACCGAGGACTGGTGGTCATCTTGTCGACCATCTATGGCTACATTTATCCGATGAAGACTTCTTCCCATGTCACCCACTGTCGAGGCTTCCTGCAAATTGTGAGCAACAGTTCTATTTGCTGCAATTAAATGTGGACAATTCCTCCTTAGATGAGACTCTCCACACTCCCAACATCTTAATGGCTCACGGGAGTTGTCCCTTAACTTCTTCGTTCCAAGGTTTACCGGTTTACCGCTACCTTGCGTATTCGGATGATTGGAGTGAAAATACTTCCTTGGGAAACTTTATGTTGCATTCCGATAAGGAGCTGGCTGGTATCCCTTCTTTCAATGGTTTATTCCATCTTGCTTCTTATCCTTCCAGGTCTTGGGAAACTCTACCCGTTGTTTATACTAGTCATAGCACATTCGTGCTTTCCTGAATGCCTCACTCAAGGATTTGGGGTTGTCAAACTCAATTCTTTCCTTGTAGGACTGAGGTAAACATCTTAAGAATCGTTGGATTTTTACCTTATCCTCCCGGATGTATGGTACAAACCTTAGTAGTTCCATAAATTTATTTATAAGGTCCTCCATCATCATTTGTCCGAGTCGTAACTCATAGAATTCTTTCGTCTTCCTTTCATAATAGTTTTTAGAAAGGTATTGTTTCTTAAAATACTTCTTAAAGTCAGACCATTCCAATTGTTTCTCATTTAGGCCCTTGGCCAATTTCAGGTCCTGCCACCAAATGCTGGCCTTCCCCTTCAGATTGTAGATGGCCATTCTGACCTTCATGTTGCTGGAATAGTTGTAGTTTGTGAAGTATTTCTTGATGTCCAACAACCATGCCTCGGCTTCTTATCTTGTCCTGGATTCTCCGTCAAAAGTAGCTGGTTTAATCTTTTTAAATTCTCCTTCAAGGTGGTTTGTTTGTTTTCTTTTTTTGTCTGGTATGGTTTTTTCTTCAGCTGAAGGTGTCCCTTAAGACGAACTGTCTCCTTTTTCTGTTTTCGCACCAGAATTCTTGGAGGCCCTTTTACTGACCTATTCCTCCTAGTTATCACCTTTTGGACTTTTCTTGGTTACTATACTACGCAATAGGACTTCGTTTATCTCTTTTTGTTCCTGTTGTGCCTTCTTCAATTTTTCATTGTCGGCCTTGAAAACTTGTAGTTCAATAACAAGGTTTCTCATTATTTCCAACACCTCTGTGGGTGAGCTTCCATCACTGTTCTGTCTTGGATCTCTAGGAGGTCCTTGTTGCGGATTCTCTTCCACCCTGATTTCTACACCTTCTTGGGCTGCCATTATTCAACATAAAATAGAAAAGCTTTATGTTTGTAATCCACAAGATTTATTAGCTTTTCATAAATCATAATATATACTAAGAAATTAATGTGGCCTTGTTCAGGCCCAATGTTGTAACTTTTTCTCTGATACCATATGTAATGAACCTCAAAAATCACCATAAAAAATAAATTATTTGTACATTTATCCTTGAAAGGTTTCGAGATCTCAAGCAAGTAAGCTTTTTGTTAAAAGGATTGATTCTAAAGGGTTTTTAGAGTCCTTACTATCATCGACTGTCCTTACCATTCAACTTAAGTTTTCTAATTGACGATATAATGAGTATTTACTCATCACTTCAATGTTTAATTAAGATCCTGAAAATTATAAATACTCTCTTATCTACTAGTACCTATAACACTACCACAGTGTTAACAATACAAACAACTTTGGGGTTTTATGACCAAAACCCTACATAAAAATATTACCCTATGTTTGTAATAAAATCGACTCGTAATACAGTCTATTACTTCCATACCTCTATCCGGGATGAAGACTCTCTAACGTTCTCTTACCAGTCCATTCATTACATTATTAGAGTTGTTCCCATAACAATAAGTTTTCTTCTAGGTTCCTACAGTTTGGGAAACATAACAGAGGTCAATCGGGTTTCGACGATTATAAATGTTGAACACAAAACGAAACAAATGGGCCACGTTGTTTGCCAAAAACATGAAAATGCGGAAAGACTGTGGACCCGACACTTTGGGGTTCGAGATTTCACGTTTGGAAGTGTCAAACATTAACACACCACAACCTCTGAAAGGGAAAAAGGGAAAGTGGGACCCTCCCATCGGGGTTTCGTGGTTCGTGACTTCGTGAGTTTAAGTACCCAAACAACAACATATACAAACTTCTGAAATTGCGAAAGGTGACCAGCGTATCGGGATTTTGGGGTTCGAGATTTCGCGAGTACAAAGTCCAACATCCACACACCATAACTCCCCAAATCACGAAAAAGGTAAGTGGGATCAATGCTTCGGAGTTTCGGGGTTCGGGACTTCGCAAGTTCATGTGCCCCAACATCTCATGTAACAAACCTATGAAATGTGAAAAGAGAGAAGGCCAGACTAGCGCTTCGGGGTTTCGGGGTTCAAAACTTCATGAGTTCAAGTGCCCCAAACAACAACATAAACAAACTTCCGAAAAGCGAAAAGGAAAGGTGAGACCCACATTTCGAAATTTTGGGGTTCAGGACTTCATAGCCAAATAGCCAACATACAACAATTCTCAAATTGCGAAAAAGAAAGGAACTAACATTTCAGGATTTCGGCGTTTGAAAAAAAACCAAACAACACCGCACGACAATTCCCGAATTCCAAAAGGTGAAAAGGGTGTGGGACCAACACTTTGGGATTTCGAGAATCAGGGTTTCGGGGTTTCAAATGCCAAACAACAGTGCACAACAATTCCTGAATTCCGAAAGGTGAAAGGGTGTGGGACCAACACTTCGGGATTTCAGGATTCGGGGTTTTAGAAGTCAACATCCAACATACAACCACTTCTGAATTGTGAAAAAGATAAGAAGGTGGGACCCGCATTTTGGGGTTTCGGGGTTCGGAACTTCATGAGTTCAAGTGCCCCAAACCTCTTATGTAACCAACTTGCGAAATGAGAAAAGTGGAAGCTTCAGGGTTTCGGGGTTCGGAACTTCGCGAGTTCAGAATCCATACATAAATATACACAAACCTCTGAAAGGCGAAAAGAAAGTTGAACTAAGTTTTCCTGTTAAAAAGAATTAAGGTAATCATTCAATCAAAATACAAAGGAAGAGAGTACTCTACTTCTACTGTAACTCTTTACACTATTTTCATCACTCCCTGCTCTTTATCCTTTGCGGGTACTCTTGATTTTCGTTTTCTGGGAGAACTGAAGGTGTAGAAGGATACGATATACCTTTACCTCATAGAATTCCGAAGGCCTAAGGACTTAGGAACTTTACACGCACAGAAGGGCACAAAGGGTAAAATTTTCTGAATAAGGTAAATTCTATAATATCCATTTAGAGCCTCTTTTAATCAAAGCATTAAACGTCAACAGTTCTAGATCTATGCATCTATGTAATTACATGATTAAAAATATCATTCCATCAGGGATTGGTCATTATAAATGATGTTCTGAGGGATCTGAGGTTGGTTTCCTGGGGACTTATCTACAAAGAGGATCTGCGTCATTGTCGTTAATTTCCTCCTTTCCATACTTACTTATAGAAATATAATTACAGATTTTCTTCACATATATTCCCCACAACAAACAAAAATGGAAAATGTTACAATTCCAATTTAATCAATACGATGCATCAAAAAAATCATTCAGAAAGAGAGTGGACATCATTCCAGTTCGGATTTAATAAGACATCGAAATAAAAACATAGCCATTCATAATCGAGAGGGGTAGATCAACATATATGAATCCAATCCGCGGGAAGACAAAGGGAACAACCACGTTCCTCCCAACCGTAGAACAGGACAGCCAAAGTCACTTGCCCGATTCACCCCCTATCCTGACCATGAATCCATGAGGGCGAACTTGGAAACTCCTCCTCAGCAATGTCCTTCAATTCCAACAGTTCTCTTCTTGCCTCACACTTACTCAACAGTGTTCATAACAACAAGACAATTCTGTTTCAGCAAGCTCCTCTTGCCTCACACTCAATCCGCAGTGTTCATAACAGCAAGAGGGCTCAAGAATCCTTTTCCAGCATACTCGGCAGCGTCCTGCCTCCTCGCATATGCTATTTATCCATTTTTATTTTTATTTTTGCCCAGGTCTTTTCCCTCCTTTGGGGATTTTCGTAGCTTTCTTAATCCCTGATTTTTAGGGGATACGCATGGCCAAATATCTGATTTTCCACTTGTAATCATCAGCCCAGAGACAGTTCCAACTTGCTCCCCACTCATGGAGTCATGGTCAGCTGATTTTTAACATGGTTGTTCCATTTGTCCTCCTGCAGTTAATATAAATATTATGTTGTGATACAAGTGTCATAGTCAAATAGTTAGTTGAGTCCAAACAGATCTCTGCCCAACAGTCACAATAATTAAATACAATGATTAAATTCGAAAATCGGAATTGCCATAAATGGCAAAAAAATTCCAGATTCAAATTTGCCAAAAACAGAAATAAATTTCCAGCACACAAAAAATAAAAATATTTATTTTGGGGGGATGTCACACTAGAAGCTTGCAATATATATATGATCAAGGAGATAGGATAGATTTGCAATCTAATTTTTCTTTATTTACCCAAGATCCTATATATTTTGAAGATGCGACTAAGGAAGAACATTGGATTAATGCAATGAATGATGAAATGGAATCTTTTGAAAAAAATGATACATGGGATCTAGTTGATTTACCTAAGGAGAAAGAATGCATAGGTGTGAAATGGGTTTATAAAACTAAATATACGGAAAATGGAGAAGTTGACAAATATAAGGAAAGATTAGTAGCTAAAGGATTTGCACAAGAATATGAAGTTGATTACAATGAAACATTTGCACCCATAGCAAGACTGGACACAATTAGGATGGTACTAGCTATTGCAACTCAACACAATTGGAAAGTTTATCAAATGGATGTCAAATCAACTTTCTTGAATGGATATTTAGAAGAAGAAGTTTATGTGCAACAACCACCAGGATATGAAGTAAAAGGACAAGAAGACAAGGTTTACAGGTTGAAGAAGGAATTATGTGGATTGAAGCAAGCACCAAGAGCATGGTATAGTAGGATAGACTCATACATGATAAAAAATGAATTCATAAGAAGCACTAGTGAGCCTACATTATACACCAAAGTCAATGAACAAGATCAGATCTTGATTGTTTGCCTATATGTTGATGATTTTATCTATACAAGTAATCTCTCTATTGATATTTTTAAAACAACAATGAAGAAGGAATTTGAGATGACATATTTGGGGTTAATGAAATATTTTCTTGGCATTGAAGTCACACAAAATGATAAGGGAATTTTCATTTGTCAAAGTAAATATGAAAAACATGTTTTAAAAATGTTTAGAATGATAAATTGTAGTCTAGTTTCTACACCTGTGGAAATTGGGACAAAACTAAGTAGGGAAAAAAATGAGATGGATTTTGATTCAACCATATTCAGAAAATTGGTTGGAAGTTTGATGTATCTCACAACAACTAGGCCATATATAATGTATGGAGTCAGTTTTATTTCTAGATTCATGGATACACCAAAGAATTCACATTGGCAAGCAGGAAAAAGGTTATTAAGATACATTGTAGGAACTATGAATCATGGCATACTATATTCTACTTCAAATAATTTGCAGTTGGTTGGATACACAGATAGTGATTTTGAAAGGACTATTGATGACAGAAAAAGAACATCTAGATATGCATTTCATCTTGGAACAGGAGATGTGGCATGGGAGTCAAAGAAACAACCAATAGTGACAATCTCATCAGCAGAAGCAGAGTATGTAATAGGTACATAAACAACATGACAAGCAGTTTGGATGCGAAGAGTATTGAAGGACCTAATGCATAAGCAAGAGGAGCCTACTACAATCTATTATGACAACAAGTCCACCATTGCACTATCAAAGAATCATGCTTTTCACAAGAGGAAAAAGCACACTGACACTAGATATCACTTCATTTGAGAACTGGTCAACAATGGAGAACGCATCATACAACATTGCAGATCAAAGGAGCAACTTGCAGATATATTTACAGAGGCTTTAGCACAAGACCAACTTGAGTATTTGAGAGAAGCTTTGGGCATTATAAATATTGATGTAATTAGTAGTAGAAATTGGGGGGGAGTGTTGGTTGGATTAATTTCTACCAACCACATTTTAAACTGAATCTTCCATCAACCACCAGTTCATCCACCGACATATCCATCGGCACTCGCATGGCTCCAAGAATTTTTTTGAATCTTCAGGATCCTTCCAAAAACCTCTATAAATAAGAAGCGATTGTAATTTTTTTCAAGCAAGGAAATATCAAGTTTCTTTTCAGTTTGTTGAGTGTGTTTTTCTTGCCTATGCCCACTTCAACACCACATGTCTCATTTGGAACTCTTTTCCATCCAACTTTCTAATGATTTTTTTATACCACATTTTTTGGATTATCAACAACGCCAACCACCCATTTGCATTGATTTCGGATCATCACCACATCCTGCAACTATTATGATCGACAACCATAGGCACCACATTGCTTGGCATTCTCTTCAGAATGTAATATGCTAGACTGCGGGTATGATGAATACCTACCTGAAAATAGTGAGAAAAATGAATTGTAAGCTGGCCATTTTGCATGGAATCGAGGACGAATTGTTTCCCACTCATTGCAAGTTGGCTCTCAAGTCTAGAATCCCTCTAGAATCCCTCATGCCCTAGAGAACTAATCACATTACACTAGTTGTTGGAAGATAGAGAGTATTTCCCAGAGCACGGTAAGAAATATGGAAGGAGCAATAAAAAAATCATTAATAGGCACATTTTATTATTTTATATATTCAAATAGATCATAGCAACAATGAATTATTTCTTTGAAATCTTAGTGTGGAATCTCCAGTGGGATGCTTGTTGCAATTCTCTTTGTTGAAATCTCCACTATGTTCAACCTTTGGGTTATGCGACCAATTGCATTTTTCAAAAAGAAATGTACCAAGGAAAATACGTGTTCTTGCTTGAGAATGTTTTGAACAACTAAAATTTTATCCATATATCAATTTGACGGACGTTCGACTTATGAGATATAGGCTTTGGCTTTGTGTTTAAGGATAATTTCATGTCTATTTCCATCAGAAATGTATGATATATTTTGACATTTTATATCAAAATATTTAATAGTTACATTGTTATTTTGATTTAAATGTTTTTTAAATTTAGGTCGTCTCCTAAGGAGAAGATCTTTTGTCCACTTTAGAGTTGGCCCTCGTAAACCTATGGAAGCTACAGAAAAACACCAGCAATAGCTGGATGAAATGGTGATTCTAGGGAAGAATTGAATCACAATGTTTGGTAGGAGAAAGGCCTTATTGACATTTGGTTGTTGGCAAAAGCCACACTTTTATATGTTTGAAAAGTAGTCTTAAGTGCATTATTTTCAGCAATATTTATTTGTGCATCATATGTTGTAATTGTTGGTCCATATTTGAAGACGCTGCACAACTCTTGGATGTTGGCACAACTGATTTTTTCCATTTTCAGTTTAGAATAATCAAACCCGCAAATAAGGGAGACTAAACGAGGAAAAACTTATTTTCAGCTTAGAATAATCAAACCCACAAATAAGGGAGACTGAATGAGAAAAACTATGAGTTTTTGGCAATAAACAGAGATTACCGAGTGAAAATCATTGAGTCTGCCTAAAAATGTGTAAAGGGAAGCATGGAGCATGCCATTTTTCCAATGCGACACTTGATTTTGCTCATGATTTTTTTTTAAAGATGATAACTTTAAAAAATCAAAGGCTTTGCACAAATTGATCATTCTCACAGCACATAGGTTTCTTGTTACAATCAATTTCACTGTAGTTGTTACTTTGTCATGTAGTTGTTACCTTGTCCGCCAGCTCACCAAGTTAAGTTCACTTTAGTCTAGTTAGACTTTTGTTATTCCTCTGTTCAATAAGTGTTTACTGCAGTTAGTCAGGGATCCCTGACGATGCATTGTATTTTGTGTAATCTATATTTAATTTAGAGAAGGGTATTGAAACCCCACTGTTGTTTTTCTTGCATTTTTATTTCTGTTGTAATTTGTTTCTCTGTCCTTCTGAATATCTATCACAACATTAGGAGTAAGACTCTTCAGAGTGGAGAGCAGTCTGATCCAAGAGAATAGAGCAGACCGACTGAGAGCAGAATCCACTAGAGAAAGGGAGAACGATCTTGGGACGTTGATCCAATGGAAGATCCACAGAGAAATTTTATTTTGAAACGTGAAGAAGCCAACTTGTTATCAAGGTTTTCCCTCACCCGCCTCCCCCCAAAAAGGTAAACCGTGGTAAAATAGACTGGATAAGTGGCTTAAGCTAGCGGTTTCGGCCACCCCCCATAGTGGTTTTTAAAGTTGAGACTGACTCCCATGAAATATGTGGCATTCTAGTGTCAGCGTCACCATAGGGCACCTTCCGAATGGCATTGAAGATGGGACTTCGCGCCAAATGAATTGAAGCGCCAACCAGTTAGATTCCCAACTGACGGTGGTTTGAAGCCCTTCACTCCATAGTCGTCATGGGAAAGAAGGATTGTTGTTATACGAAAGGGTGGTTGATTCCCCGAATTCATGCCAAACATATCATCTGAGGTTTTCTACGTGCTTGATTCATATTCGTCGACTCTTCTTGAAAAGCAAACTCGTCGTTGAGAAAGCTTACTGCCCAAGCTCCCGTGTTTCTTTGCGCTCGCAAGCAGCCATTCACGTCAGAGGATTGATTCCCTCAAGCTTTACTGAACATTCGCAGCGAGAGCATTTTCTTTTTTGAGCAGGAGGTCGTGGGGTTTGAATGTGGCTGCTCCCACTCCTTCCTCAAAGGTCGTTCTCACCGAGGAATTGAGACAAAAGGTCGTGAAGCAAGTTGATTTCTATTTTAGTGATGCAAATATACCCACTAACAAATATTTGATGAAGTTTGTGAAGAAGGATCCAGAAGGGTTTATGGCATCTTTTAGGAACTAAAAAAACCTAGTTACCAATCATTCAATGGTTTCAAATGCATTGAGGAAATATTCTCGACTGGTTGTAAGTAAATATGGGAAGAATGTGAGGCAACTACACTCATTGGTAGATACCGACATTGACGAGGTGCACCATATCCGTGGGTGCTCTGCATACTTCACTTTTGCCTCTTTTTTGCCTCGATTTTGGTGGCTACCATTGAAGATTTTTAGCAAAGAAAGCACCAAGATTTGCCACAGCTTCCAGCTGCGGAAACCACAGATGAGGACTTAAGCAATAAGATAGATGATTCAAGTTGGACTGAGTCGCCAGATTAAGGTATTTTAAATCTATAGTTCTACAATTTTTTTAATGGCTTCGTCTAGTAGTTTAGTTCCAACCCAAGGAACAATTCTGGTTGGCAAGAACTATGAATTCTAGTCTTTGAGAATGAAATCATTCCTCCAAGCTTAGGAATGTTGGGAACGACTGGAGAATGGCTTCACAGATCCACCCACAACAGACCTCGCTACCATGACAAATTAGCTTACCAAGGCAATGATAAGGTGAAGAAGCCTCCACTCTTTGAGAACTCAATTTGAAACTATGAAGACTACTAAAATAGAGAATGTTGACCAGTTCATAACCCGAGTGATGGGAATTGTAAATCAGATTGGGATGACTGGTGAACAAATTGAAGATCACAGGATTGTTCAAAAAATTCTTCACGTGGTTATCCAAGAAATTTGAAATGGTTGTAACAACCATTTTAGAATAAAAATATTTGTCTAATTTCTTAGTAGAAGAAATGATGGGATCACTTATATTACATTAAACTAGACTAAATTTGGAAGAAAGGCCTTTGGAACATGCTTTAGATATTCAAAACTCTTTCAACAGGGGTATAAGTAGAGGAAACAAAGGGATAAATCAAAGAGGAAAAGGCAAAGGTAATCATGATGCAAAAGACAAAAACACAAAAGAACAATAAAGACAGTCACAATAGTCTAAAGACTCACAGAATCAAAGAGGAAGAAGACTCACAGAATCAAAGAGTAAGAGGGAGAAAATGGACAGAAAAATACATAATTCAATGCCTACTATTGTAGAAAGTATGGTCATTATGAGAGTGAATTAAGAAAGAAGCATTCAGATCATAACAATGGCTAAGAAAATGTCTCCAACAATGAAGGAGAAACTTTTGAAGCAATGTTTCTTTCATGCCATACATCTGAAGAAGGCCACTCCAAGGACCTTTAGTTGCTGGAAAGCGGCTGCAACAATCACATGAAAATTAACAAAGATTTTATTTCTAGCATGGATACTACTATCAAATCTGAAATTACTTTAGGTGATGATTCTCAAGCAAAAGGTATCGTATTTTTTTTTTATCCAAACAAGATCAGAAGAAAGACATACATGATGTCTATTATGTTCCAAACCTTAAACACAATCTGATAAGTCTAGGACATTTGATGGAACATGGATATAATTTCTTATTCAAAGGCTCAACACGCTTAATTCTGGATAAACCACCCAATAGGAAACTCATAGAAAAAATGCAAATGACCAAGAATAGGACATGTTTCCATTAAATTTGATGAGTGTTAATTTGTCCTAGTCATATACCCAAAATGTCTCAAACACGAATGAGACTCTCTTATAGCCTGCTAGGTTTGGTCATATTCCTTTTAGAGGTCTTAGTCTTCTTCAAAAACATTCAATGGTCAAAGATCTTCCTCTTTTGAATGAACAAGGCAGTCCTTGTGAAAGTTGTATACTTGGAAAGAATAAGAGAGACAACTTTCCAACATCCTCCCATAGAGAAAAATAACATTTATACTTGGACCTCTATGGACCGATGCAAACTCAATCCATTGGTGGAAGTTTTTATTTTCTGACGTTTATTAATGATTTCAGCAGGAAAATATGGATTTGTTTTCTTAAAAATAAGTTTGGCACTTTTTCAAAGTTCAAGGAATTCAAAGGTGAAGGAGAAAAATAGAGTGGCAAATTTGTGAAGGTGCTCAAGTCTGATGGAGGAGGAGAATACAACTCAAAATATTTGGCATATTTTTGTAGATTGTAATCTTGGTGTGTATGTTTTCATAGTTTGTCATATCTACTATATAATCATTCTGGATTTAAACTGTGTAGACAGCTTTGAAAAGTCAACATTTCGAGTGGACACTCCAACCATAATCAGGGACAAAATAAGTTGAATGATTAGAAAAGAGTACATGGTTTCAGGTATAATTTACAGGGTTGAAAAAAAAGGTAGTCGTTGGAACCAAATTATATCCTCAACACCCCATTACTCCTCCCGTATCATTTCTATTAAATCTAAGCAGCTAATATTCTTTTCCCAAACAAAACTTTTGGCCTCATCACCCCATTACTCCTCCTGTATCATTTGAGAAGCCATATAAATCGAAAATCACCCTAATAATTTCAATCACGAAGATGGCTATAAACTCAACGAGTCTTGGAAACCCCTTATTCACGACCTTGGTCACTGATCTTTTAAATCTAACCCTTTTTCTCTCATTGTTCTAACTAGAATCTTTGTTTTCTTTCTTTAACCCCCTGTCTTTGAGCTTGACTCTCTTGATTTACCATAATGATCTTCTCTCTATGTTTAATTTTCTTGAGTAATCACCATACTTCTCATGCCATATCTTTCTAATCAACTTTAATCGTTGTACTTCTCATGCCATATCTCTGCATTTCATTATCTCTTCCCCTTATTAATTATTTCTTCAACATGTCTTACTTAATTTAATTTAATTTATAATATTATTATTTTATCATATGCCATCTTATCAATTTAATTTATAATTTTATTATCTAACCATATGTCATCTCAATAATTTATTATTTAGCCATATTCATTTAATACTTATCCTCGCATTGCTCTCTCCCATCCCCTTTAATCATTTATTTACTCAATCTCATTTAATTTAATTTATTTTGATGCATAATTTTATCATCCAACCATCTTATTAATTTATTATTTATTATTTATCTAATCTCACAACCTTCCCTTCAATGGCTATAATCTAGTTCCAACCACTATCTTTTGTTTTTCAACCTAAGTCCCTAATGATGGATGGAGCGTCCACACAAAATGTTGGATGCTTAAAAACTATCTATAGAGTTTAACTCCATAATGATTATACATAAGGCATTGTAATGCACAACTAGATATACTCCATTTAACAGAATGGAGTGACTGAAAGGAAAAATAAGTCCATCATGAAGATGGCCAAAAGTATGCTGAGAGAAAATAATTTGTCCAATGACTATTGGGATGAAGCATTTTTCTATTTAGTTTACATCATGAAAATATTTCCAACAACAAGTGTCAAAGATAAAGTACCTCAAGAGGCATGAAGTGGCACAATGATAAATGTTTCTCACTTTAGAAATTTTGGTTGTGTTGTTTTTTCACATACCCATGAAGAGATGAGAAAGAAGCTTGAGAACAAGAGTGAAAAATACATCTTCATAGGATATAGTGAACAATCAAAAGCCTACATATTATACAATCCAATCATTAAGAAATTTTTGGTGAGTGAGGACGTTGAATTCATTTAGAATAAATCATGGACTAAGAAAGAAAATGTAATATTGAACAACAAAAATACAATGCAACAAATTGATGAGCAAATTGAAAATTCAGATTAGCAAGCACATCCATCAAGACTGCCAAGATTATAGGTACAAAGACAACAAGAACATTTTGGAAATGGTTCTTCTTACAGTAGTGAGTTATCCTCTTTAGTAGAAAAGCAGAGAACAAGAAGCATAAGGGAAATTTATGAGAAGAACAATGACAATGAGATGCAAAAAAAAAATTCATTACTATCATGTCAGCCAACCTTCTTTGAAGAAGCAATAATAGAGGAGCATTGTGTAGAATCCATGAATGAGGAAATTCAAGCCATAGAAAGGAATAAGACTTGGGATCTTATTAATCTATTAGTAGACAAATCCAACATAGGTTTCAAGTGGGTGTGCAAAAAAAAACTTAATGAAAAAGGAAATATTGAGAAGCATAAGGAAAGGTTGGTTGCCAAATGTTTCTCTCAGCAACCTAGCATAGACTATGGAGAAATTTTTTCTCTTGTAGCAAGGTTAGATACAATAAGGAATATTTTAGCTATTCTATCTCAAAACAAATGACAAGTCTACCAGTTAGATGTAAACTCAACCTTTTTGAATGGCATATTACAAGAAGAAGTATATTGGGATCAACCGCCTGGTTTTGAAGTCAAGGTAAAATAGGATAAAGTGTATAAGTTGGGCTTGAATCAAGCTCCAAAATCTTGGTACAGTCGAATTGACTCTTACATGATTAACAATGGATTCAACAGGAGCAGTAATGAGCCAACACTCTATAGAAAATCAGATCAAGAAGGTAAAATACTCATTGTTTTTCTTTATGTTGATGATATGATCTATATAGGTAATCTCATGTTAGAATAATTTAGAGCCTCCATGAAAACATAATTTGAGATGAATCATCTTGGTCTCATGAAATTTTTTTTGGGAATTGAAGCTGAGAAATCTTCCCATGGTATTTTTTTCTGTCAGCGAAAGTATGCTACATAAGTTATGAAATTTTTTAGGATGGATAAATGCAAGTTGAAGACTAGGAATAAAATTGAGAAAACAAGATGAAGACTCATCAATTGATTCAACTTTATATAATAGGTTGATAGGTAGTCTCATGTACCTTACTGCAACTAAACTTGATATAATGTTCGCAGCAATTTTTTTAATAGGTTTATGGAATCCCTCAGCGATACTTACTAGAAAGGTTTAAAAATAATACTAAGGTATGTTGTAGGTACAATCAACTATGGCTTGTGGTACATAACTTATGAATATTACTCACTTCCAGGGTACACAAACAGTGAATTTGCAGATAGTATTGATGATAGGAAAAACACATCTAGATATTTTTTTCATTTGGGAACAAATATGATTTCATGGGCATCCAAGAAATGTCCCATAGTTGCAATATCTTCAACATAGGAAAAGTATGTTCTTGCAACTTCAGTATCTTTCCAAGCAGTATGGTTTAGAAGAATTTTAGATGATTTTGCACATATGGAAAAGGAGCCAACTCTTACTTTTTTGTGATAACAACTCAACCATTTCATTGTCAAAGAATCATTTGTTGCACATGGAAATAAAACATATTGACACTCACTTTCTCTTCATTCGAGAGCTTGTCAATAATGGAGATAATTCTCTTCAATTCTATGGATCAAGAGATCAACTCATAGAGATGTTTAGAAAACCTTTAGGGAAAAGTCTTTTTGAATTTCAAAGACAACACTTGGGATTTACAAGTGCCAATGAATGTAACGACTGAGATTAAGGGGGAGTGTTAGAGTTAATCTTCCTGTAGTTGTTCTCTCCTCTGTCATCTCACTAATTTATGTCGAGTTTAGTCTAGTTAAACTTTAGTTATTCTTTTGTTCAGTTAGTTTTTACCAAAGTTAGTAAGAGATCCTTTGAAATACATTGTATTATGAGTAATATATTTAATGAAGAGAAGAGTACTGAAAAACCACGATTTTTTTTCCCACATTTCTATTTCTTTTGTAATTTGTGTCTCTACCTCTCTCACTTTATCATCACTCACCTGCATAAAGACTCCAAAAAAGATATTTCAATTTCTTGTGATGCATACTTAGCTCTAAAGAGAATTCTAGAGATAATGAACATTCAAGGACCTACAAGAGACAATGTTCCAAGACTTAGCTCTAAAGATAATTCTAGAGATAATGAACATTCAAGGACTTGCACGGGACAACGTTGGAAGCCATATGCAGGTATGCCTCATAACATTTTAATTTCCACTTCATAATATTCAACTTCACAAAAACTAACATTTACAGAAAACATCCTATAGCTTGTCAATTCATTAAATAATTTCATATTTACAGAAATACCGAATCTAATTGAAGTGTTTATGTGGGGGTATTATCGAACCATGCTTTGTCGCGTCCGGCACCATGAAAATATGATAGTGCGGTAAAACTAGTCCTTCGTCCTCACATTATCAAGCTCATCCTATTCTCTAAAAGCATTTCCTTTTCTTTAGAATTAGCAAGAGACCTTGACGTGCCACATTTAAATCACTAGAACAATTTTTTGTTTGGCATGGAATTTAAACTTCTAGATGGGGTCCCGAATGGGTTTCCACCACCAAAGTTGTATACAACATTTTCTTCCATAAGGCCCAACTCCCTCCATGATATTCAATGTTGATGATTATTTACCCACGATACACTTTATATATGTGGTAGAGTGTAGAATACTTTGAGCATGAGAGTTATTGTTGATGATTATTTACCCACAATCCACTTTCTATATGCTATATGTGGTATATTGTATAATCCTTTGAGCCTAAAATCCGTTCATAGTTTGTAAGATCCCTTGATCCCAATACAAGGATCAAGACCTACAAGGATCAAGACCTACATAGACCATGTCCCTCTTTCCTACTTACTAGATCAACCATTTCCTCATTAGGGGAAAGCCCAAAGTAGTTACTTTCTAAATGATTAAAGCATTTTTTGTTTTTTTTATAGGGGTCCTAAACCAATTCTCAATGAAATTAGAAGCAAGGTATTTTTCCTTAATGACTTACACCCACAGTAGCCTTAATACATTCTCATAGTGAGAAATTTTTGTGAACATGAAAATACTTTTAATCCCCCATTATCCTTGGCATTTTGGGATTGCAATTTACTTCAAGGAGACCAAAGCCACTCCCTTTTTCTCTCTTTCCCTAGACTAGATGAATTTGTATCATAATTGCATGGTTCACTCAAGGAATCCTTTTGGAATCTAGGCTAGGGACATCCACTAAACTGGGATGGAATCAAGGACAAAGGTAACTTCCACCATGAGAAATCCATCTATTAGACCATGTGTTAATATTTTTTTCAATCTTGGCAATAAGCCACTGCTAGTCACCCTTATAAAGGTTACACTTTAAATGAAATCCTAGATATTTGAAACCTATGTCAAAGTTTTTTACAAGAAAGGAGACGAGTTGAGAAATATAAAGTTTCTCTACCTCGATAAGGCCCTAGTAGGAAATCATCAATTTGGTTGGGTTAATCTCCATGCCTATGGATACACAAAAGATATCTATGATTTCTTTGATTTTGTCTACCATTATTTCGGAAGCATCACAGAATATAAGAATGTCATCAACAAAAAGTAAATGACAAACAAGGCAAGAGTTTCCTACTAGTAAACCTTTAAAGGTTCCATTAGTTGAGACCTCTCTAAGAGATCTACTCACCCTTCTATGAATAAAAGAAAGAGGAGTGGAGATAGTGTACATCCTTGCATAATTCGTCTTTTAGGACTAAAATTGGGTGAGGATGCTCCATTGATTATTACAAAAAAATAAATTGAGCTAATGAAGTCCCTTACCCATGATACAGAGTGTTACGTGAATCCCAAATGGATGAGATGTAAGAATAGCCAAATTACTTTATCAAACGACTTGGAGAGGTCCACTTTTATAGTAATTTCCTTTAAAATCTTAGTATTTGTTGAGTGGGGGCCTTCCTAGGAAACCCCTACAACCTCATGGATATGTCTCCCTTTTAGGAAACCAAATTTATTAGGGGAGATCATTTAGGAGTTAATTTCCTTCAGTCTTTTTGAGATATTTTTTAAAAATATCTTGTATATGTCATTGCAAAGAGAGATAGATCAAAAAGTTTCATATCAATATGAGTTTTCCATCTTAAGAATGAGTGCTAGGAATGTGGTGTTGAAAGATGCTAGCATTTTTCAAGAGCATCTTGAGGCCTCTGCCACTCTTTTGAGGTCATTTTCAATAAAATCATATAAGCCAGCGAATAATTCAATAAGAAGGCCATCTTTCCTAGGACTTTTTTCCTTTGGAAAATTTGAAGAGTTTTGAGAAAATCTTCTTTCCCTGCCTCCGCCGTGAAGGCTTATTATCACTTGGTTCAACAAATATAGGAAAGAAGCTAGATAAGCATATGAAAACAACTATGGTGGCTTAAGAGTCATATTTAAATAGAGTTTTAAAGTACTTTACTCCTTCAATATCAATATCACAGAAGTTCATCACCCATGAACCATCCTCTTTTGCAATCTTCCATACAAAGTTAATTTTCCTTCTACAATTGGCAAGTATATGGAATAATTTTATGTTATTATCCCCTGCTTGAAGCTATATTTTATTTATATTTCAACACCATTCTTTATTTCTAGGATCTCTTCCATTTCTCTTAAGGTTCTATAGTATCTTTCCTTTTTGTCTTTTGACCATTGTATTTTCATTTGCTTGTCCTTTTTCATGTTTTTGTGGAAATGGATAAAAATTGATTCATTGAGAGTAGCTTCTCCAGGAATCCAATATTTTTTGGACGGAGTCTCCATCATTAAGCCACTAATGGTTAAAATTAAAAGGGCTTGGTGGCTTCCCTTGAGTGGGGGGTACTCAAAATAACACCATATAGTAATTGAAGTCTCCTCTAGTGGAGACCCATTGACATATTCTAAGATCCTCTTTAAGAAAATCCTCTGAAATTAGGAAATGATCCAGTTGATTTTTTATTCTTGCCTCACCAATCCTCATGTTGGTTAAAGTTGGGGTGAGTTACATGGGCTTTATATCCAAGAGCCTTACCCTTTCCAAATTTATAATGAAGTAATCAACTAGATTGTTCACTTGTGCCGCAGCCCCCAAAAGATGCACTAAGGGAGAAGTTAGGGTATCCTCCAATCACCAATGTTAAATATTCTAATCTTTCACAATAAGGGTAGTAGAGATTCAAATAGGAAAATTCTTTCTCAAGTTCCAGAGATAGAAGAGAGGTCCCCAACACTAATGCAAAATCCCAAGAGTAAAAAATAATGAAAAGTCCTTTCCTCCACCCTTTGACTAGTCCCCCATAACATCCTTTGGCATTAATAAAGTTGAAACTCCAACCCCTTAAAATATTGTATAGAACTTGAACCACCTTATCCTCATCATCAATTCTTCCAGAAAAAATGACAAAAGGGTTATGAGTTTCTATTAA